>JAOXJP010044067.1:0-15000 GCA_025762735.1 Platanus orientalis
AAAGAGATATATATATATATATATATATATATATATATATATATATATATATATATATATAATTGTTCTGTTCAGTATTTTGTATGTCCTACTGTGTCCTCTCCACAGGCTGACACGTGATGGTCTTTTGACTTTGGTGCCTTTTTTAAATAGGGAGCAAATGTTCATTTAAACAATTTTTTTTTTAACCGTTCTAACCCAACCTTTGTGTTTAGGGTACACAGTAGGACATACAAAATCCTGCACAGAACATTTGTTTCCTTTTATAAACATGGCATTTGCAGTCAGTCATTAATCTCAATTGCCAATATCTAGCTTGCGTTGGACTGCCTAAAACCCTAAACTCACATCAGTGTTAATAACTTAGGTCTGGTTAGGATTGTATCCCGTAGATGGGTTTAGTTAGAATGTTTAGGAATGTCTAGAAAGCACCCAGACCGCCTCTATCCGTTCTTCACTATGACCTCTAATCAGGATTCGAGTTAGGTTCAGGATTTGACAACCCATGAATTTTTGTTTTATATTGACTGCCGTCTTCCATGGGATGGCCAGGTTTTAGTCAATGTGAGATAGGCCCAAAAACATCGATCCACCTGAAAGTGGTGGGGACTAGAATGGAGTTGGTTTCACAGTTAAGGTAATCTGACGAAAACAACACCAATGAAATGAGTGAGACCCACATTATCTTCTGAATTTTGACCATAATCTCTTCTATGTCTGCATATAAAAATGGAACCCATTGAGTCTTTCAAAAAGCTGGCATAAAGGCCTCAGCAATACTTCTACATTTAGCATTATCTTTAAGAGTGCTCTTCTTAGACTTTGTGTTTCCATCACAAACGCTATAATTCCACTTTAAGATATGATTTGACGGATGTCTAGACAAGATCTTAATTTTAATTGGCTGTTAAGATTTATTTGATTTTGCATTATTCAATAATCAAACTCTAACCTTTTTCTTTGTTATCTATCAATCTATTTTCCTCTCTAAATCATCTACTACGAAGGCTGCAATGTAATGAGCACCAGCTCCTTACCGAAACCAAGAAAAAACAAAAAGAATAGAAACAACTCTTTCACCCTCCATCGAATGCCTTTTTTGTGCATTTTCCCCCAATTTTTCATTGTCTTCTTTTCTGCTTTTTCTCTTATGATATCAGCTTCTTCGTTTTTTGTTTATCTTCATAGGGACTGTTGAAAACAGAAGGCATTAAAAGCCTTTAAAGAAATTTTTTCTTTGGTGTTTTCAAATTTGATATTTTTAAAATTCTTCAAAAATTGCTTTTAAGAATAAACTTACATGAGAAACTTGGGAAAACCATTGGCACTTTATAAGATAAAGCACTCCCACTACCTTGTGTATTTTGAGAGCCTATTTCTCTAGTTTCTTGCTATGATGTAGCAAGGTGCATAGCACCTTGTACACACGCACACATGCACATGCACAAGCATGGGCATGGGTTCAGGTGCGGGCAAGGGCTTGGGCGCTTGAAGCACACTTTGCACTTCGCACGTGTGTATCGTTGCAGTAGAGTTGCAAGACTCCTTTTTGACATCACAGATGGGTTCTCATAGAACCAGGTTAGTCGTGGAAAAAGGTTTAAACTTGGACCAGTGCACAAATGATCTAGTATGGGAATGAACCAACAAAGTGTATGAAAGTGTTGAACCAAAGTGCACAATTGAGAAGGCTCAAAGGTGTGCGAATGAGATGGACTAACTCCATTCGCCACAAGCCAAAGTGCGCAAGTGAGACGGGCGAAGTCCATTCGCTATGGCCTAGGCTCATTCGCGACTACCCGGAATGGAGCTAGACTTGCGTCTAACACAAGAAAGACCAATTCTGAGGGCCCATTTGCCCATGCTTGCCTGATTGATTACAACCTGAATTTGGACAAGTATCCAGGGTGGTTAAAGCCTTATAAAATGAGCTAAAGTAGGCTAAAACCCAATAGTGGGCAAGAGAAGGAAGGAGAACAAAAAAGGGGAGCTGAGAGGAAGAAAGGAAGAGGAAGAAGAGGAGGAGAAGAAGAAGATACCGAATGGTCATGGACTTACTAGCCCGCGAATGACTTCTCTCTCTTTCTCCCTTTCACTTTCTGTTCTTGGACTTAGGGTCCTTTTTTTGCACATGGACTCGCTCCCTTGCAAGAGATGGCAGCTTGAGTCCATGGGCTCCAAATCCTCACACAGTGGTTCCTTTTAGAACGACACTATGTTAGAGGTCCTTGTCTTCGTGACTTAGTTTTGACATATGATGTTTACCTTTGTAAGGCGAAACTCTGCCAAAATTTTCATAAAATTTGGACTTGTTTTGTTGCTTGATTTTATGCATACCCAACCATGAATAGACAATAAATTGTATATGAGGTATCGGGTTTCTCTAGGGAGTGCACCTCGTTGAGAGACAGGAAATGGTCCAAGCTTGGTTGTATCTCGGGGTTAGCAGGCTTACGGTTCCTTGCACATAAAGTGGGAGGCCTCGATTATCCTCAAGAAATGTGATAACGAAACCTCCATGTCTCAGATCAATCTACTACATCTGGCTTGATTCTCCTAGAAAGGGGGTATGTAGGCAGCCTGAGGACGGGAAGACCAATGACACAGCTACAACCTAAAAACCCTAAAATCCATTTATTATTTTATTGAGTTTACTGAATTCGGTAGCTTTTGCAGGTGATGTGACATCCAAGATCACTACAGGATCCAACAGGAACTACCTTCCAAGTTGATACCAACTAAAAGATTATGTTCATGAAGATGCCACTTTGCTAAGTTAGTAGAGTCAATGGAAGTCCTACCATAAACCTGGGTTCACAACCCATCTTCAACTACTAATAAATTAACCACTAATGTTTAACAATCAAAAAAAAAAAAAAAAAAATCTGTTCACAATTGAAATTTCAGGTTATACCAAGGAGGAATTCTACCTAATTAATGGCCTTATCAAGATTCGAACAAAATCAATGGCACATAGTGATCTGTATAAAATGAATCTACAAAAATCAATGGTTAATAATGACTTGAACATCTATTATCACCACAATCACAACTAATTGTAAACTTAATGTTATGAAACAGTTTGATGTTGACCCAATTTAGATCAATGGTCTTGATTCGTGAGACATCACTCATCGATCAACTTTAATCAATGGTCATTATGGGACTCATTCAAAATTAACAGTCCCAAATGCTTGTGGAACCCGCAAAATTAACAATGTATTCTCTAATTAAATCCCTAAAGAACTAACATTGAAAATAAAATTACTTAAAAAATAACTAAGCTGGCTCCAATATGATCTTAAAATGTGCCCCACATTGAATAAAATTCATATGGAAAGCATCCTTTTTTTTTTTTTTTTGGATAAGAAGCAAGCATCCAATAGTTTGCAAGCTCTCATAGTATTCCTTTTTATTTTTTATTTTTGTAGCTGATTGGAGAAATACTTCAAAATCTATAACTGTATTTATAACCAAGATTAATCATCTATTGATAAAAAAATAATTGTATTTTTTATGATTTCAAATGATCAATATCTTACGAGAAACAATTAAGGAGAAAATGTTGTAAGCACCTAAAATTTGCACAAAATGCAAATAAGGGTCTACACTAAAAAATCTACACAAAAGTCCTTAAGGTTACACACGGGTCTCAAATCTGCAAATTAGACCCATTGGGCCTAGGTTTTGGCTTTGTAAACTTTAACCTATAAACTATTCAACCCATGTGTCTAGACCATTAGTAGGCCCAAATTCCAAGACAAAGCCTATGTGGGTCCCACATGATGGAATATCTACCAAATTGATTTTCTAGGAAAAATAAATAAATATGTGTCAATAAAGGAATATAAGAATTTCTTAAATTGTTTTCTCTAAATAGAGAAATTACAACCAAATTCAAGACCAAGAAGGTAAATAAATCCAATCAAGACATAATCAAGGATATGAATGGAATACACCTCAAAAATCTATAACAACTCCCTCATACATTTAGGGGGGGCTTTTCAGAGGACTTCAGTTGAGAGAAAACCCTAGGGACAAGAAAAGTTCCAAAGTTTCAAAGCATCTTAAAGGCCTTCCATTTGCCTAAAGCACCAAGGCATTATTTCTGATATTTCGATCTACTACAGTTTGTTGCTAGAGAGAAGAACACATCCTGTGATTTTAGAAATACACCACACACGACCCTAAGTACAAGACTATGGTGAATTCTTCATTGCTAATAAAAATTGAAACCCGGATTGAAGAAAAAGCTACACCAACACATCTGAAGAAGAGAAATATATTGTCAGGACCTCATCTTTAACGTTGTTTGTTAATCAAAAGTTTATGCTCATATAAAGGGTGCAACCAAAGAGAGTTGTTTTCATATTTTCAACTTAATTTTCCCTCATTTTTCGTACTTATTCCAAACATGAAATTTGTGTCAACAAATTTCTGACACGTCTGGTTGAACTCTCCCTCCTCTCATCCTTCAATTGACATCCATAACATATTAGAATCCGCAATGACATCTAAGAAGATCTTTGTTACCACTGCCAAAGTTGTTATCCTGGGAAGCAAAAAAAAATCCTCATTTAGTTCTAGCTTTTATTGCAACAACCTTTATCATTAACTGCTAGTACCCTAGGAAGCACACTGCAACAACTTCAGGGAGCTATCGGTTAGTAGAGCCTCTTATACATTGTTTCAAAAGATGCTCCTTGAAATCCATAACACCAACTAAAAAGCTTGACCAAAGATCCTCCACAAAGAAGAATGATCTACTTCCCTCTTCACTTATCGCTAGTGATTAGGAGAATACGTGTGCTCTGTCTAATGCTCACTCAAGTTCTAGGTTGAGGTCTAGATCACCATTTGTGACCTCCCCCTCACAAGGATGACTTTGATCAAAGTCTTATAGCAAAGTCTATTCCCGGTCTCAATCCTATTCCTTAATTAGACATGCGATGGTGATGAAGACAACCACTATAGAAGAATAACTAGCATGGATGGCTGAGGTTATCACCAAGATAAGATGAACAAAGAAAAAGACCTTCAGATTGATAGTTTGATGAATCATTTAGAACAATAAAACCAACCTATATGATTAAGTGTTGACCCTTTACATCCATTAGGTTTCATTTCACAAAAGAACTTGGGTAATTAGGAGTGGAAACACACCACCCCACTCCAAAGTACCCAAAGGACACCGTAAACCTCTATTATGTCTCTCTTTGTCCAACAACTTCAAAGAATGATTGTGGACACCATTCAATCCCAATATGGAGGCCTAGCCTAGTCGTCCATGGTGTATGCCAACCGTACACCCAGTGTATTGAAGTGATGTATATGCCAATAGGATATCAACCCCCAAAGTTTCAACAATTCGATGAAATGGTAGCTCAAAACAATATATCATCCATTTCATCGAAACATGTAACAATGCTGAAACATTTGGCGACCTAATGGTGAAGTAGTTTGTCCATTCCCTTCATGGAAATACTTTTGATTGGTACATTAATCTCAAAGATCATTTGATTGATAGGTGGGATCAATTGGAATGGAAGTTCCTTAATCTCTTTTATAGCTAACAATGAGCATGATTGAACTTGTTACTATCTGACAAAATAAGGATGAGCCAGTGATTCACTACATTGACCAATGGAGGAACCTGACACTTAACTGCGAAGATCATTTGTCTAAACCTTTTTTCATTGGCATGTGCATACAGGGTATTTGCTGGGGCTTACATTATATCATTAAAGGGATTAAGCCTCATTCCTTTGAGGAGTTAACCACCAGAGTTGATTACATGGAACTCAGCATAGCCATCCATAGGGATCCATGATTGAGTGATTCTCAAAAGACAAATGAAAAGATTCTAAAGGGAAGAAAATCATGACAATCACCATCAAGCCTATTAAGATCTCCAGTAAGAAGAAGGAAGAACCAAAGGCCAACCCTCCTCAAGATAAGGGAAAGGCCAAGGTCATGTTGAAAGAATAAAGGCGAAGATGTATCCATTCCCTAATTCAGTTGTTCTTAACATGCTTCATTAACTACTGAAATTAGAGTTGATTGAGTTGCCACCTTCTAAGTGCCCCAAAGAGATGGGTCAAGAAAATGAACCAAAATATTATCGCTACCACTGAGTGATTAGTCATCTAGTGGAGAAGTGCTTCATCTGCAAGGAGAATATTATAAAGATTACAAAAAAAAGGAAGATTGATTTCAAACTTAGTGATGATGTGGCTACCATAAACATGACAACCATCACCGTTGGCACATTTAGCTTAACACCTCTCTCAAGTTCGAGTATGATGTTGGCTTCGTTAACCCAAGTCGTGAAAATATCTTCACCATTAAAAGAAATCTCCTTCAGGTCTTTCGATTCAACCATGATGGTTTTCACATTAAAGCCATCTACAAGTCAGGGGCATGCTTTGCTTTCTCTTTCTAAGATTGATCATGTTTTTTTAACTAGGAGCATGTCTCTGAAAGAAGTGGAAATAATTCTCGTTGATGATGAGGGATGGACTTTTGTTACTCACCATAAGCATCGTGTTCCATTCCATCTATCAATACCTCGTCAATGATCAAACCAGAAGCACATAACTAGGCTCAACAATAGTTTAAAGAAGAGAAGGTCTACAAAGAAAAAACAAGACACTCCATGCATCACATGGTAACCTAGATGAAATGTTCCAACAATCCTTTCGTGTACCAATAACCCTTTTTGAGTTCATGCCAAAAGGATTCTTTCAAGCGGAGTGTGCAGAAACTCATGTTGTAACTTGCTATGCCATAAACCAATATGATGTTTCTGAAAGTGATGATGAAGATGAGTTTAATGGAGACTTGCTCACCTGGGATCAGGAAGAACTACAACTAGAAGGTAAGAACTTGACACTTCACCTAAAGAAAGTTCTACCTCACTTCAGCCTTTTCGATGCAATGACATGGCCAAAGAAGGTTCATTCAACCTTAGCCCATGCCTTGACAGAAGTGGAAGAGTATAAAAGAAAAATCCTCTTCAGTAATGAGCAAGAAGCACCCGCATGGAAACCATTACATTTAGTGATGAGAATCTTCAACTTGGTTTTCATCTACACAATAAACTTCTCTTTTTCATTGGATTCATTGGAGAGAACATAATTCGATGCATCCTACTTAACTGTAGATCGATGGTCAACATCATGCCCATTCACACAATAATAAAATTTGGTGTCATTGCTTATGAACCCACTTGAAGAAGACAAATGATCCAAGGCTTCAACCAAGGGGAGAAACGTACCATCGGAATGATTAGTCTCAAGCTCTCCATTGGAGAGTTGACTTTAACAACACTCTTCAATGTCATTGACTACAAGACATCATACCATCTTCTCCTTGGCCATCCATGGTTGCATGAGACTAGAGTAGTGCCTTCCACCTTGCACTAATGTTTTAAGTATTACCAAGATTGAGTACAAAAGTGAGTTATCACTGAAGACCAACCTTTCACCAATGTTGAGTCACAGTTTGCCGATGCCAAATTTTACTTGGAGAATGAAACCATTCTAAAAGTGCTTCCAATTTCAATAACCTTCTCTAGCAAGGGAAAAAAGAAGTCCAAAGTTCTACAATTAAACTTTCCTCATCGTCAAAGCGTGAGGTAGAGGTTGTGAACCTAAAGCTCATAGAGACATCAACTCCATTTGTGGTTACACAATTAACTCCAATACTTTGCTATATACCCAAGTCTCTTCACATGGAAGGACAATCTCCATTTGAGACAACACCTTATGAAAAGAAATAATTTTTTCCAAAGATGAATTAAAGATGTTGGAGGAAATATAGTCCTCCTAGTCGCATCATTCACTAAGCCTACTATCTCAGAGATATTTTTGGGACATTTGTGAAGGGATATACAACAACAAAAGAGTCTATTGAACTTAGGACCCCTTCAGCTGGAAAATTCTCACTTGTGATGTTTGAAGAGAGTGAAGGATGGTTCAATCCAAAGTGTTCGGAACTTTTAGAAACTACTGGCTACATAAAGGGTGAAAAAAATAATTAGGAGCTGGTTCATTATTTTATGTGTGAGAACTTTCATTCCAAATCTCTCTTAAGAGAGTTGTTAATTACCACTATATTAGAACAACAAACCTCTGATTTTTCTAATTGTTACATGACTTGTAAATAAGCAAAGAATGTATAAAATATGAAGCTTTACTAATATTTTGAATCAAAGATACAAAGAAGTATTCTTCTTTCCTCTTTTATAATTCTTCTTAACTTACTTAGCTATAGCTATAGCTTTGAATCCTTAAGCTTGTGCCTTTTTCCTTGAAACAAAATAATATGAACTTGAAGTAGTTGATGGAGGAGAAAGAGTTGAACATAGGTGAGAGAGAGCTTGAGAATCCTTGCTTGAACATGTGATTAAGAAAGTCATGTAAAAGCTTATTGAACTTGTGAAAATCATGGTATTTATAGAGTGTTTTGGCAACTTAAACTCCCTCTAGGACTCCAAGTTGCTACATGTTTTTAGCCTTGTTTATTGCTTATATCTCTTTATTCTTTTAGGAGTCTTGCTAATGTGGTAACTCTTTCTTAGTTGTTACAAAGTATCCATGTGCACAGAGGATCCTTAATAGTGTGAAAATCTGATTGTTACTTTTATATGATCCCTTGATTTATGTTATTTGCTAAGATAGATGAGTCTTATTGCAGTAGGATTCCTTTTTAGTGTGAGATTCTCTCATTTCCATATTCTGTACGAATTGAAGAAGCTTATGTGTGTGAGACTCTTTTTGATAGATTCTTGGGTATATTAGGAGCCTAAAACATCTTTGGTTGTGATTCTTCAAGATGCATGCCATAAAATATAGAACTTTTAGGTTTCTAGCCGTCGTTCATCATGATGCACACTATTCATCATAGTGCACTATCCATTGCAAGATATCTTCTATCGTGGTGCAGCCTCATCGTGAACCATTTTAGTGCAATCTTCCCTCGCGAGCCATATTTCATCGTGGTATAAGGATTTTGCCTTTTTGATCATGACGCATTGTTCATCCATCATAGTGAAGATAAATTTGTATTTTCATAAATTTTCAATGCCAACAATTGCCCATTTGAAAAGCTTGCCACGTGTATCATGATGAGGCATGATTTTCAAATAGTCACCATGATGGAAACATCTATTTGGTTGTCCTTTTAAAAGATGGTTTTGTCCATATTTTTTGGCACAATTTTTTTCAAACGGCAGCACAAAGTTACCAAAATACCCTTGCAAGTATAAATATTGGAAACTTCTTCTTCCGTTGTTATTTTCAGAAGATCTTTAGAGTCTGCCTTTGCCAAGTTTGAGCTCTATATAACTTCATCTTTTTTACTTCCGAAACCAAAATTCACTCTAGCTAAACTCTTTCTTTTGGGTTTATGGTCCTTTTGGTACCTATTTTTGAGAAGTTTCACCGATGGAATCACAAATTTTTGAGCTTCTTCATTTCTTAAAAACCGAAACCATTGATGCTCAATCTCTCGATTTTCTTGGTGAGTTTAAGTCTTCTAATCCAAATTATGTTTGAATAGGATTGTTCCACTTGAGCACATGGTCATTTTGGGACTGATTTTGTGTGATTTGGTGGAGTTTTGAGCTTTTTGGGGTTGAAAAACCCTTCGGCTGATTCGGATGTCTTTTCCAATGACTTAATTTGGATCATGATCTTTTGACTCGAAATGCTTCTTAGATTGGGTAGTGACAAGTTTTGTGTGATGTGGATCGCGATACAGATGCCTTCTATCACGGTTCTCCCCTTCAGGGGTTGATTGAATTGCGGTGTAAATTGTTCATCGCCATGGGTAGACTTTTGCACCACGAGTAAGCTTTAATTGCGATAGATGAAAAGATAACTTTCATCACAAATGTATTTTTCCTAGCGATTATTATTGACTCGCGATGGCACAAAATGGTGATTGCCATGATTGTATCATGATGCACATTTAATCGCAATTGTGGTTGTATCGCAATAAATATTAATTGTGATGTAAAATGTTTTATACTTAACTCTTATTTCTGATAACTTCAACCTTAATACTTATCTAATTTCTTTCTTTGTGCTGATATGACTTCCAGAAGAGATCGTTTTGAAGGTGAAGGAGGAAAGTTCGGTTTCAATCCTAGAGGGGGGTGAATAGGATATATTAAATTCTTTTGTTTTTACCCCACTTTAATTTTGTAAAGGAATTTTTATCAATAATATGTCAACTAGTTAAAATTGCACTTGATTTGGCATCATAAGAGAGGAGAGAGAAGAGAGAAAAAAAATACTATGGTTCTTGACTTGGAGCAAGGAAGAAGAAGAAGAAAAGGGAGTTTGGCATCTTTTTTAGGTTTGATCTTTTTTCCATTTCTCTTTGGGTAATTGAAGGTGCCAAAGAAAGATTTCTCCTTCTTTGTTTGGGTGTTTTGAGGTTGGGGATTTCTTCTTGGGAAGAATAGAAGGAAGTGTGAAGTTTGGTGTTTCTTCAAGGGATTGTGAGCATCCACAAATCCGGGTAATTCTCTTCAGAGCTTCTTGGTGTACTCTCTTGTATTGGTGAGATCCAACCTTGTATCCATTTCATATTTCATTTAGTGGAATATTTTGCTAGTCTAGTGTCCCATGGTTTTTCCCTTTTGGGTTTTCCACATTAAAAATCTTGGGTCATTGTGGTGTGTTTTCTCTTGTTATTTTCTTTGCAATTTCTTATGATTATATCTTGCATTTTGTTTCCATTTGGTTTTGTTTCATTGATTTGCACAAGGGAATAGAGAAAGTATGGTTTCCCTTCTCCCCTCCTTGGAATAGATTATTCTTTAAACCCCTAACACCCTTTAATAGGCTCTCTGTGTTTTAATTGAGAGTCCATGGTTTTTCCCTTCTTGCTCTGTAAACTGCCTTGAAATCTACATTTCGGTTTGACTTAAGTTTTCACCAATACATTTTTCCTATTTTGAAGCCAACCTCTTAAACACACAAAGAAGGTAGTTATCATTTTTTGTTTGAACCATCAGTTGATTTTACACTATGTTCGGTTGTATCCCCTTTTTTAATCTCTAAGAAAGATATATGTGCACTATTTCTCGAAACCCACTTTGGTCCTTTTTTTTTCAATTAAAACCAAGACCTCCTTGAGAGAGAGAGAGAGAAAGAGAGAGAGAGAGAGAGAGAGAGAGAGAGAGAGAGAGAGGAGTCATGGTTCTTGCGATGATTCATCAAAGAGATGAGCCTTAGGTCTCATGGCTCTTGCAATGAGATCGAGCTCCTTAGGCATTGTAGCCAGGGCTCAGGAACCTGTCTTGTCTGCTTATGTCCCATTAGGACCTCTACACAACCAAAGTGCACAGTTTTGCATAAAAAATGGTTGTTCATAGGTTGTGCACATCTTTTATGCCAAACAGTGAACTTTGGTTGTAATAGGTCCTAACAGGACATAAGCAAATATGACAGGATCTAAATCATGACACCGGCCATTGACAAGTGATGAAAGAATCTTTCTTTGGGAGCAATGTTCTATTCCCTTATTCCCCACGTCCCCAAACACAAAGGGTGATGTCTCCAGGCATAAAGGGTGATGGTTTTCTTTTTTACAATTGTTTTTATGATTTTAACCATACACACCTAGCCTTTGTGTGTGGTACCTGTGGTGTCCTAAAGGATTAGGTACAAACCCCTTAGGTCAGCCTAGCATAAGGGGCCAACACATCATCACCAAAAAGTGAAAAGCATTTCCCAAAAGTGTAAATCACTTTTTCAGTGATGATGTGTCCACCCTGATGCTAGGCTGACCTAGGTCACAGAGGGGTGGTTATACCAAATCCCAACCGATGTGGAGTAGGTAATTTGGAAATTGAACATTTGCTCCCTTTTTGTTTTTGTTTTTGTTTTTATTTTTATTTTTATTTTCTCTTATCATTAGAATTGTAGTTGTCCCTAATCAAGGAAAATTTGGTGTTCAACAAAATGGCCGGATCGATCCCGGATCAAGCAAGAGGGTGCCAGCTTGAGCATTCACTTATGGGATTGATCCTGGATTGAACTAGCAATTCTTTGGTTTTGGTTTTTTAGTAGAGTTTGCTCAGTCTGCTGGTTCTAGCTTGAGCCACCTAACATAGGCTTGATCCCAGATTGAACTAGCTAACACTATATCGACCTAGGATCAATCCAAAGGGCCCAATTCAAGCTGACGAGAATCAGAATTTGAAAAATGATTCTAAATCAAGGGCTATACCTATTTGACTGTTGGGGGGTTGTTCCAAATCGATGGATGAGGTCTATTCTCATCCAATATAAATAGGAATGAGCTCTAAAGAGCTTTTTAATGGCTCTTGCAAAAAGTTTGGAAAAAATCTTGAGAGACTCCACTCCTCACTCTTGTCTCTCATATAAGCCTAGATTAGGAAAATTAATCCCAAGACCATTCCATTTCTTCCTGCTTACCCTTGCTAAGAAAAATCATCAAAGAGGAAGACATCAAGGGTTGTCCATTATGAAATCCTAGTGAAGAACCTTGTAAGAAAGCTAAGGAAAACTTGCTCAAGGATGAGAAACCCACTGGTGAAGGCTTTATAAGTTTGGAGATCCTTTAAGAAGCATTAGGGACCAATAGTAACATTAAGCTCAACAAGGAGCTTCCCCAACTTATGAGTGAGGCAAAATCCACCTATATAGAGGTAACATTTGCTTTAGTATTTTTATTTAATACTTGATACAATAGCGTTCTGTTGGAGACACTAGAAAGAAAACCACACTCATTGGAGACATTATGTGTTGGTAGCTTGTTAGGCAAATAGTAAGTTTTGTAATTTTAACTTTGATTTTAATCTTTCAATTTTAATAAAATTATTGTAGCTCGGTAGTGAGCTTTGACAATGGATGTAGGCCATTGTGCCAAACCACTATAAATCTTGTGTTGTGTGTGCATGCTTGTGGTTTGTCATATTTACTTAGCATTTATTTGTTATTATCAAGCATTGTAATCTTAGCACATTCTCACATACAATACACTTGAGCACTTCAAATTCCAAGCATAGAAACTTTTAAGTGCAAAACTAAAATTAGCCAATTAGCATTGGGATAAATTCAATTAAACAAGCTAAATAACAATTGAATTGGGCTAATTAAAAAGAAATTTAAAGAAATCCTATTCACCCCCTTTAGGATTAACACACACAAAATTCCAATGTGGAAAATCCTAAGACCGAGGAAAAATCATTGAGCCACACAGAAAACATTTTACTATAATGGAAGAATACAAAACTATAAGCTTTCCTCTCTTATACACACTATCATAATCCACAACCCTTGAGAAAACCTTTTCTCTTTCTCCTTCGCACATTTTTTCTCAATCAAGAGAATCTTGAGAAAACCCAAAGAAAAATCTTTCTAAAGTCTTTCACTACTCTCTCAAACATTGCAAAAAACTGTGTAAACCCTTTGAGTAATATCTCAATAATCTTAAACAATAATAGAGACCTTATAGAAATCATAAAAGTTGATACCACCACGAAACCTAACTTTCTTGCTCCCTATAGAAGTTTCTATTTTCATTCCGCCCTATTGATTGGATTCTAGATCAATCCAGGATTGCATTGGGTGCCTGGTTCAATCTGTGATCAATCCGGGATTGAATTGGCAACTTTCTGGTTGTGGTTTTCTGCAATCTTTGTAACCCAATTGTGTTTGGATCGATACAACATTGTTGGAACTCACTCATTTGGTTTCTCCCGCATCAGGTTTACATCAAACTCCACCCCAACAAATTGTAATTGGCTGATAAGATATCTTTGGTTTCCAAATCAATTGCACTCTTCATTATCTCAAACTCAAACCTTTATCTTATACCCATTTCTCTTTTCTCTTTACCAAAAGAAACACGTATATAGACAGCCTACCAAGTAATACCAACTAATAGATTCTATTCACGGTTTGAAAGCACAGATTACATTTGACCAACAAAACCAATAGCCTACAATGAGCAATATCATCAATGGTTTGACATAGACCCCAACAAAACTAATGGTCCACAGTAGACACCGCTATCTCTATAAGGACCCCACAGAAATCAATGGTCAATAATGAAATCTCTGATTTATTATGATAACAATAAAAGTAATAGTAAGATTAATGTTATAATACAGTTTGATAGTGACCCTAGTTAGATCAATGGTCCAAACCCGTGACATGTCACTCATCGATCAACATCTCTCAGTGATTGTATGGGACCCATACAAAATTAGCAGTTCTAAATGCTTCAGGTGGGGCCACAAAATTAATAGAAGGATTCTCTCATCAAATACCTAAAGGACTAACATATAAAATAAAGTTATTTTAAAAATCATTAAGCTGATTTCAATCTAATGCTAAAAAGTGCCCCACATTGAATAATATTTCTAAAGGAAATAAAGTTTAGAGAAATACTTTGATATCTCCTAAACATTTCATGTAGATACTTACTTAATTACAAAATAATATAAGTATTTATTTATAACCACGATTAATCACCTTTTGATATAAACTAATTACATTTTTTTTATGATTTTAATGATCAAGATCTTATGACAATCAGTTAAGGAGAATAAAAATAAAAGATGTTCGTTTTCTTTTTTTTGTTGGGTAGAACTGAAATTTCATTAATTAGAAGCACTTGCTCTAGAGAAGTAAAGAAGACCTTCATTTTTAATTTGAATGTGTAAATTTTCTGTCAAATGCAGAGAACCTTCCTCTAAGTTTGATGATTGAACCAAATTAAAATCTGTTGTATATATCAAACGGGAACAAATATTCTATCCTGGATTCTGTATGTCTTATAGTGTTACTACACACAAAGGCTAGGTACACGGTTAACTTCCCAAAGGATTAGGTGCGGTGACCGAGGTCAGGACAAAGTGCAGCAGACCTCAGGGGCCGACCACATCAGCGCCAAAAAGAGAAATGCATCACCAAAAAGTGTAGATCACTTTTTTGGTGCTGATTTGTCAGCTCCTCG
>JAOXJP010044077.1:0-16279 GCA_025762735.1 Platanus orientalis
TTCATCATCTGATTTTTTTTTATGAAAATTAATCAAAAATTAAAAATTTTTAGAGAATCAAAACAATAGGATACACCCGAATGAAAAGAGAATGAGTTACTATGGCTGGCTGTCACCTTTGCAACTCGAAGAAGGTGATGTCACCTATGCTTTCAAGTGGTCACTTCATATTATTCTCCTGAGCTGGTGGGTTGGGTGGGGGTAAGAAGGATGATTCATTGATCAATCAATTTGACGGGAAAAGCTGAATCCCACCCTTGAGGATAGGTATAGGGCCTCTAACTATATTTTGTTTTTTTTTTTTTTTTTCTTTTTGTCACTTTCTCCCTTTCACTCAAAATCGAAGTCTTAAGTGAAATGTGAAGTCCTTTTAAATATTTCCTCTCTCTCTCTCACTCATTATTTTTTTCCTCTAGTAATTTTTATGCTGAAAAATATATTATCATTGAAACATTTCCATGTTTTGACCAGTCTTCCTCCCTCTGTGTGTACGGTTTCAACCAATCAACCGTTAAATATTGATTTAATCACTTCTCCCAATGGGATGAAACTGTCCCTTAGAAGGAAATCAAGCACAACAATATTATCTAGTTTATTCGAACCCACATCATTTACAGGTTTGGGGTCCTAGATAATATCATTACTGATAATGTTCAACCTTTCACAAGCTCACCAATCTTCTATTTAATGAAAAATTGCAAGATCAAATTTGAGCATTCTTCAAGGTATTACCCTTAAGCAAATGGACTAGTGGAAGCTTTCAATAGGACCCTATGCAAGATCCTAAAGAAGATGGTCTCTAATCACAAAAGAGATTTGCATGATAAGCTTCCTGAAGCATTATAGGCCTATGGGATAGCATATAGAACCCCTACTCAGGAAACACCATACTCATTCGTGTTTGGTGCAAAAGCAATCCTCTCAATCGAAGTTCAACTTCCTTCATTACGTGTAGCAACTCAAGAAAATCTCACTAACAAGGAAAGTGCCAAAATATGGCTTACAGAGCTTGAGAACCTCAATGAAGTTTGACGTGCTGCATAACAAAATTTGGAGCTATACCAAACTAGAATAGCCAGTGCCTTGAATAAGAAGGTGAAGCTAAGATAGTTTGCCAAGGGAGATCTTGTCCTCATGGCTCGATCACCATTTGTTGACACATAAAATCTATATATACTAAAGCAAAGGGCCCCAACAAATTTCTCAACTTTTTAATCTATTTACTTATGTCTCCCTCCTAGGATTCTACTCTCTTAATCCTTTTTTCTTCTCTCTTCCCACCCCATCCCATTACACATGTTTCCCAACCTCCCACGATCCTGTTTCCATGCCACCCATGAATCTACCCTCTTAATCCTTTCCATCTCTCTCCTCTCCTATTCGGTTTCTTTTCCCTCCCCCTATGGCCCTATCTTTATTTTTATTTTTCCAATCAGTTTTAAACTTCCTCATTTTATTCAGTTTCAAGTTTTTATAACCATTTAAACTCTCTTTCTCTCCTCTCTCTCTCTCTCTCTCTCTTTGACATCTCAAATGTTGCTCAAATTGCTCTCTCTCTCTCTCTCTCTCTCTCTCTCTCTCTCTCTCTGTCTCTCTGCATGGATTCCATTTTCCAATGGAGTTTATATGCACTTAGATGTTATAACATAGTAAAATGAAATGGTTTCATTCCTTGTGGCAACAAAAAAAAAAAAAAAAAAAAAAAAGACCAATAAGAATAAAGAGTTTTTGGTCAATTCTCTTTGATTTAAAGGTATGTATGTCATTAAGTTTATAATCTTTTCCACCTAGTGGTACTGTTGAAGATTTCTACAAATATCACTCGCTCTGGGTTTCTCTTTCTCAAAATAGAGCAAATCGTCTATGCTGACAACAATCTATATTTTTCAGTTGGCAACTGTGATGTAGAAGATCAAAGGCATTGAGGATGAGGTAATCATCCTTCATCTTCTACTACCCAAACAAACTTCTCTATCCAATAAACTTTAATCTCATTTTTTTTCAGATGAACTATGTTGTTATCTTTATATTCAATTAATTGAATAAATGGTTTTTTTATACAACCGGTGATTCTTGAGTTCGTATAAGAATGAAATTTTTATATTCCATTTGTACATGGGTTTTAATTTTAATTTTAATTTTTAAAGGAAAGAGCTTCATCTACTTATGTTTTTATCTACTTTATGCTATTTATTGTATCTTGAGATAAATTTTTTTTGTATTTCTATTATCCTTTAATTAAAATGTTGGTGTGTTTAAACTGATTTATGTGAAAAATTTTCTGGATTAGTGTTGTTTTAATTAGAATAGTCTGATCAACTCTCTGTCATGGGTTGCTGTACTCTTTTAGCAAGTAGTTATTTGAATGGATCTTTATTCATTTATTTTAGTACTGCGTGTTCAGTTTATTTTCTATTTTAGGGATCATATGTTAAAATGTAGAGGTGATAGAGTTCATTGAAGGGAAACGATGTGTTACACCCAAATTTGTTTGTCCCCCATGTCCCCACACCACAGGCTACATGTGATGGTTTTTTTTGTTTGTTTTAATTTGGCGACTCTTTTAAATAGGGAGCAAACGTTCATTTTAACACTTTTTTATGGTTCCCATTTTAATGGAGGCAGGATTTGGCACGACCACTAAAGTTAGACTAAGGTAAGAATGACCTTAGGGGCCGACACATCAGTGCCAAAAAAGTGATTTACACTTTTTGGGTTCACTTTTTAGCGTGGATGTGTCGACCCCTAATGTCAGTCTGACCTTAGGTGGTCACACCAAATCCTTAGGGAATTTTTATGGGTACCAATTTTTTCATTTGAAAACTGTTTTTATACACCTTACCATTTGTGTGTGGAGACATGGGGGGACAGACAAATTGAGTATAGAATATCCTTTCCCTACATTGAATTATTTTTTAGCTCAAGGAGATTAAAACTAACTAACTCACCTGTTATCTCATGACTAAAGAAAATTTACTAAATTACCCCTCAATCGTGACTGAAATATGTTAGTCGTAACTAATTAGTCTCAATAGAGATCAACCAATTTGACTGACGAAAGCCAAAAACCCAAATTTCTTACAAAATGCGATTTAGACATTAGGGAATCACGATCAAATCTGTTTTGGACTCCTAAAACACTCAAGGAGTTAATGAGAAAGCCCAATGTGTGCAAAATTTCTCCAATTCATATAGGTCTTAGAAAGATTACATTCATATAACAAGGATTCTATCTGTAGTAAGTCTCCGATGTCTCATCAAATCTTACAAATAAGTGATTAAATAAGAACAATATAGCATTCCTTTAAGGTTAAGGAGTCCAATCTCATTTGTAGACTTTGCATCCAGTTGGAACAAAGTATACACAAGCAACCACATCAGCAAGGCTTCCTTAACTTCAAGTGACAAACAAGCAGCAAGATGAAGTCTTAGATGGAGTTCAAATCTAATCATCAATTACTCTATAAATACCCATCTTCCCACATGTTGGGTAAGCTTTTCACCATACTCTTCTTTATTGTTTGTGTTCAAGCAACCAAGTACTTTTCAAAGTTCTAAGCATTCTCACGTTCAAGCTTCTCTATTCGATTAAAGACTGCATGCCCATTAAACCTTTGTAAAAATCAAGGAAGATATCTATAACCCAAGGACTAGGGAATACAGCCATGGCTAGGTAAGTTTTGAAGTTGCTTGTAATGTATATTACTGTAAAGAGTTCTATGGATGTATCAATGACTAAAATTCTAGCCAATAAATATAAAGTTAATGGGAAGCTTCATTCTCTTTGTCTTTCTTATTTTATTTTCTTTATTTCATGCATAAATGCTTGGTTTACATTTTGAGAAACAATAGTTACTTAGAAGTTTGCTGCCTCTATGATGGAAGTAGTAATTAACAAATCTTCTAAGGAAGGTTTAGAGTAAAAGTCCCCACCACATTTAATAATAAACCAACCTCTAAAGTTAGGTAGTTTACATATCAATTTCAGTTCATTGAGACAATGAAATTTAGTGTTACACCACTAAACCCATCAAAAAGAAAAGAAAGGGAATTTTTTCTTGAAATGGGAAGGACTTTACATGGTAGAAAAAGCCTATCTAAGGAGCATACCTACCATGTCACTTTGAAGGAAATCATATATATCTTTCCAATCACAAAGGTTGGCATGTGATGGTTTTTTTTTTTAAAACCACTTTTACAATTTTAACCCTATACATCTTAGCCTCTATGTCTGGGAACATGGGAGAGTAGACAATTTGGGAGAAGAACATTTGTTCCTTAAAAAAGAAAAAAAACCACTTGCCAGCCTTTGTGTTTGGGAGCATGGGGTAGTATACAAATTGGGATTGCAAATATTTGTTCCCAATTAAATGTATTCGCAAGGTGATCCATGTGATTCACACTTTACCCACTAAAAAAACAATGTTTTGCCATTTTGGAAACTAAAGGGTTTTCTTTCATGTACATTGTTTTCTAAACATAATAACACAATGTTTGACATCTATATATATGATGGTACCTTCAAACCGTATTACTTTCTCATATATAATAATACTAGCAGATGAACCCGTGCAGAGCACAAGTGGTGATGTAATCAAAGACAAATGAAATATGGAATATAAAAAGGAAATGAAAGAGATAGAATGAACATAGTGAAAGAGTTAAATGAAAACTAATTGAGAAATGAAACATAAAAAGAAAAGAGAAGAAAAAAATAAGATTAAAAAAATAAAAAAAGGTTGATGGTATAGTGTGGAATGTTTATATTTTTTATTTTTTTTGATGAATTTGTGGCAAACATTTATTCATATGAATGTGACTGGTCTTATTTGTTTGCGTGAAAATGAGAATAAGTCACACGTGCATAATTCACTCACAAAAATGAGTTTTTCTTATATGTGGTAGAGACCCATTCAAGATGTAATAACATCTCTTAATTACATCCCTTATTTAAAAGAGAAAACCCTTTGATTCCAACAAAGAAATAAATAAATGTTACAAGTTTACATCAATCATGCATTCAACATGTTTATGCCGAATTGATCATGTTGTCACTTACAAACATGTTTCTCCACTAACTCCATCATTAAGCCGAATTATTTTTGGGCTTGGAGCCCGTTAGGCCACATTGCACATTTTTAAAATCATTGGAATTATTATTTAGTAATATGGGCTATAAGCCCATTCCTATAAATGGAATTTATTGGACTTGATTGGATATATAGACTGCCATTGATTTATCATATATCCAATGAGAATTGTTAGTACGAAACGGTCCACAGGGGACCATTGAATATTTTTAGATTATATCCATCCCATTTATCAACCAGACTTATTGGATTTATTTAAACCTAAACCCATTAGACTCATAAAATTTTGATGGCCTCAAGGGCCGTTGATGGCTTATGATCCATTTTGGACCGTTGATAAACATAGGCCATTGTCATTTCATTTTGTTTAAGACAAACTTGTATTTTGATATGAACCTATCAATATCCACTTGATCATGAGATTTAATTTCACCCTATGTGAGACTATGCGCATTGCACACATCACATTTAGTTTCATGGGTATTGAGAACACCTTTACTCAAGACTAAATCAGACCCATTGATTAAAATATAATTTTTATGTGCCTTTAGATTTGTTGGTTCATATTGACTTGATGGGCTTCAATAGTACATATTCCAAGCCTTAAACTCATGGGCTGATCTTAAGAGAAGAAATGAACATTCATGAACATTTGGATTGTTTAGAGGGTGGTCCCCCAACAACCAAGCATTTCAACCATTGGATGAGTGGTCTTATTAGAGACAATTGATCTGAGTGTTAAGATTTGATTGAGGAGTTAGACACATATATCAAACCATTGGTTTGAAATAGTTAATGGTTCAAGTTTGAGTTGAAGAAATTGGAGTTGTTAGATTTATGATTTTTATGCAGACCATTGATTGGTAGTAGTTAGTTTGTGTTAACAGCCCACATAGCAAACTTGGTACTAGTGGGAGGCTTTAAACACCAATCATGGTGGTACCCATTAAGATTTTAGTTTCCACCTTTGAAATGGAATATCATGGATAATGACTTCTATATTCATATGGTGGCTACCATCTTGATGACCAACAAGTCGTTGAATTCAGTACGGATGCAGGTAGGGGTGGCTATGTTTGACACGACCCATGAATTCAACGTGATTAATGAGTGGGTCGGGTTTGAGTAGACCCATATAGATATAGTTGTACATGGTAAGGCCTAGATACTTGGGTTTTATGGGCTAGTCTAGGCCCATAGACACCCCTAGTTATTTCGACACTTTGAGGTTAGCCAAGATAGTCTCCAGTAAAAAGGTATCCAACATCAATCCATCACCAATTTTGCAATGACACATGGCGAAAAGTGAAAAACCCATGTTAGAAGACAACTTTAAAAAATGTGGTGATGGACACCTTTTCGCTCAAGATGATCCGGCCTACTTCGAAGTAGCAACATTTTTGTGGGCACAAGTAAGTTCCAAAAGGTTGGGTGATATTGGTTATGTTTTTTGTTTTTCATTTTTTTTATAAGATCTATCTTAGATTTGTTAATATAGCAACTTGTATGATGAAGAAGAAGTTGCATAAATAAAATAAGAGAAGAGGAGAACAAAAGAAAATACCTTTTTATTAATAGATATGGTTACAAGTTTTGCTACTCAAGAACAAATAAGTCTGCTTTGCCATAACCATTGTTGACATCAAACTTCCTATACTATCTTCCTTGGAGAGACTGTAGAGATATAATGGACTTGCTGCCCTCTTCAGGAAGAGGGAAACTTGTTGAACTTTGAAGGAGATGGAGAAATAGAACTTGCTTGAATTTTGAAAGCAATACTTACTTGAGAGTTTTTGGCTTATGAGAGAGATTCTAATCCCTTATTTTGTGCATCATTGGAGGTATTTGTAGGTGCACAAATGAGTTTGGGAGAGTCCCCATTGGAGAGAAAATCTGTCTTGTCCATGGCTTCCATGTTGAATAGGAGTCTTTCATTCTTATCCTAAATATGTTAGGGCTTATCCTTTGCTAGAATGGATTCCTTTTCAGTCACCTAGGCATTTAGGGAACCCTTAGATACCGTTACTATGCAAAACAACCTCTATTGATAGAGTTTTGGTCAAGTTCGAACTTCTGGTTTTCCGTAGTGCACGAATATGAACAGTGTACTCACACACTCTTTTTGGTGACGAATGTGTATATCTTGTAGACTCATGGACCTCCACTTTATTATGTGCGAATGAAGTTCACATCTTTGATTCACCCGCTAAAAGTGTGGCGAATGTCATATAAGTGACATTAGCGCACTTTTGATTTCTACAATTGCCCCCCTCAAAAAATGCATTGCAAGTGTAAAGAGACGGTGCATATTTCAAGGCAAAAATAATGGCTTTTAAGTACCCTCTTAATTCGCTTTCTTTATTAGTTCCCAAAAATTTTCATATTCCTTGTATTTTGACAAATATACCCCAAGTATATAAGTCTCATTTCTTCTTCCTTAGCTTATCTTTTTAGAGCTCGTTCATAGTAGAATTTCTTGAGGCATCTGAATTTTCTTTCCCAACTTCCTTGAAAGTGTGGGTTCCCTTTCATTCTCTTTCTTCTTGATGATCACTTGAAGTATGATAAACTCTAAGAATTTTCCATCTTTGTTCTTCTTGATTTTGTCTTTTCTTTCTTTTTTTCATCCATATGAGCTCAATCTCTTATTTTGTGCTCTTTAGAGTCCTTGTGTGGGCCGGAACAATATTTTGACAAGATTTAGAGAGGATTTGGGACTTTTGGGTTTAAAAATCCTTTTTCTTCAGTCTTCTTAATCATCTTCTCTGGTGATGGTAGTCTTGGGTAGCTCATTTGTGATCTCCAGGTTTATCCTGTGAGTGTCTGCTTGAGTGAGTCTACGAATAGCTCTCCTCCCGTCTTTCATGAGTTGGGATGCTTGCCATTCTTGTACTTTGTTAAATGGACTGGTGTGTGCAAGTGTCTTGTTAAACACACATTCACACGACATGAACTCCATTTGTGGGGTATGTCTTTCATTCATGAATATGGAGTTTTAATTTTCTTTTCCTTGTTTCTTTAGGGAAATGGCCCCTAAGAGAAGATCTTCTAGCGCTTAGAAGGGTGAGTCCTCCAATTTTGATGACATCACTCTTAAGAGGATGAGACTCAAGTCTTGAACCAATCCAAGACTGAGGCCTACCACAAGATTGAGTCACCAACATGACCCAATATAAATAGTAATTGACTCGAACTTAAAGAATCAACAACTGATAGCAACTAATCCTACTCTTGTAGTGGAACTTGCTCTCGTACCATCTCAGGAACCTGACCCGATGCCGACACTAGAACTAATCCCAGAACCAGGTAATTGTCTTTGGTAAAGGTAGTACATGTGTTTTGGAACTTGACTTTCTTTCTTGATGTGAAAATATTTCCTTTGAAGATGAAGTTGTTTTACCTGAAGACAACTTTGATGAAAACAAGCTAGAATGCGAAACAAGCATATAAGGCTCATGTTCATCTCCTATGAGACCTTAGTACTATTGAACTTGCAGCAATTGCATTGCCATGCACTCAGGCTAGGGCCTTGTCTTGTTTGAATGATGTAGAGAGGTATTTAAAAAATGTGGGGCTCAGTCGGATTGTCGTGTCTCTTTTGAATATGTCAGCTGTCATAGCTTGGGCTGAAGAGACTATGAAACTTACCCAACCAACCCCTGATCTTGAAGCTTCTGTGGTAGCATCTGAAGCGAAGGTGGTCAACCTAAAACAAGAACATGATGAGGTTTCTCATCTAGAGAATTTTCTAAATGCGGAGCTAGAGGCATTGACAGAGAATTTTCATTATGTTAAGTTGGAGTACATGTGGCTCTAGAATAGCTTGCATGATTGTTATGCCATTTTGGAGGATAACGAGTGTCTTTTTAAGAATAATGGGAATTTGATTGCATAGGCCAAATTAATTTTGGCTGTAAGGAGGGCCAATGCTAATGATGATATGCCTCCTAAACTTGCAGCCGAGTGCTCTGATGCCGAACTTGCTCTACAGCAATATATCCCTCTCTCAGGAACTTCATGACAAGCTTCAAACCCTTATCTAGTTTTCTTTCATTGGTTTAATGCGTTTGTTTTCACCTTTTTATCATTCATTGATAATGATGTAATATCCTTGGAATTTTATCAATGAAATATCCTCCTTTTTTAATTTTTCCATCTTCTTTTGTGCCTTTATGATGATTCAATGATCCAAAATTTGAGTAGCTCATATGGGGAGAGTATCAACAATTGTTGGTATAGAGCAAGCCTTAGGCTACACAGAGTCAGTTATCCTTTGGCATTGTAAGAGGCAAATATACCATATTTTAGCAGAGCTCATGTTCATAAAGTCTAACCATCTTTTGACATTACAAGAGTTGAATTGACTATACTTTAGCATTACTTGTATTGAAAGGTCATCAATATAGTCTCACCATACTTTGACATTATAAGAGTCAAATATGCTAGGTTAACCATATGAGGGTCAAGTGCAAACCTCTGGTCATATGAAGTCTAAATCATTAAATTCACGTGTTTTTTCTTGCTAACTTTAAACAATTTTGAAGTTTAAAGTATACACATGGTGGCGAGTGGTAAACATTATTGTAATTCACCAATTTCAAGTCTTCCGGTGAATATGTAATTAAACATCTCATTCACTCACACATCCGTGGGTGAATTTTCTTTGTATTTTACATTCGCAAGCTATCATTTCCATTTTAGGGTACATTTCCCAAGGAGTAATGATAACCGACAATGCGTGTCTCTTTGATTACTTTTTGGGTGAATCCCCATTTTTGCCCTTTACATAACTGGTGAATGAAAAGACTATTTTACCCTTGCGAACAAGCGGGTATTTTTGAATTCCTTATGGTTGGACTATTATACCTCCACAAGTATAAAAACCCTTTGCTTCATCTTCCTTAACCATCTTCATAAAAAATTTGAATCCGCCATTGCCCGAGAGCTTTAAGCTTTAAGCCCTCCCATTTTTGCATCCAATCCTCAGTTCTAACCCATCCAACACTTTCCTTTGTCCTTGTGATTATTCCAACACCATTTTTGGGTGTTTTGGACCATGGGAACTCCTCTATGAAGCACCTCTTGACTTTCTTGAACCTAAAAACCTTACTTGCATTTTGAGTGAGTTTTTAAGCTTTTGATCCAATTTTGTTTGGATAAGATTGTTCGTTTTAGAGAAACAAACCTTTTGACACAATTTTGTAGAGTTTAGTGTGGTTTCAAGCTTTTTGGATCTCAAAACATATTCGGGAACTCCGGTCTTCGTCTCCGACGATGGCTGGGTTTTTAGCAACCATTAGCCCCCTTAAGGCTAGCTTGAGTGGTTTGCGAATGGCTCTCCTTGTGTTCATTCGTAGGTTGAGGTGCCTCTTATTAGCTCACTCCTTGCTTAGGTGAGATGCTAGGCATGAATATATATTATTTGGTCATTCACTATATATGATGTATTATTCACACAGTTACAATAACAGGTGCGAATGGATACTGATGACTTGTGTTCGCACACTGAGGATACTCATCCGTGTGCATAGAACCTTATTCACACAAATTTTATGGAATCTTAGAAAATTGAAAATGGCCCATGTCTACATTCATATCCATGTCCAATTTCTTCAATTCCTTTTTGCAGAGTGATGGCACCTAGAAGAAGAATTCTATATGATCAAGAATGTTGTGAAAGCCTTCCTTCTCCTATTCGTCAAACTCACGAGTGGGTACGCAGTCGAAGCCCATTCAACCTCGAGTTTATTAACCCCGTCATTGAATGTGCACCAAAGCCCACAAAATTTTATTAAGAGTGTTTGCAAGGGCTGGTGTCATTTAGATGATTATGCCTGCCAAGATAACTCAGTAAGTGAGACCTTGCTACCGTCTGTCGAAGAAGGCTAGATTTTTAAGGATTCCACCACTAGTGACCTTAAGGGTTTAATTTGAAAGGTTCGTTTTGGTGAAGCCAACTAGGTAGGAAGACTTTATAGAGGATCCTCTTCCTTTACTAGTGGTGGGAGTAAGTGGGAGGCTCTTATTGGATATTTCCTTAATCGATATTGCATGGAAATAGATGACGTTGGTATAACTGAGGCATTGCATGGTTCTGTAGGAAACTTTGACAAATACCATGTCATGGTGGTGGAGGCAATTTCAAGGTGGTTCCCTGACACTAACACTTTCTTGTGTCAATACAGCGAACTGGGAATCTCATTGTGGGAGTTCATTGGCGTAAGCCATTTACCTTTCGAAGGAATGCTGATGGAATAATATATCCCCTTCAGTGCTCATTTTGAGATGCTTTCTTCCACATGTCGAAGGTTATTTCAAGTATTTTCCAAATTTGATGACAGAAGAATCTCATATGGGAGCTGGCTTAGACGCATTTGCAAGGGTCCATCAGGTAAGACCCCTAAAGGCAAACCCTTACTATAGACTAAGGATAACATTCAGTGTAATGTTGACCTAGATGTTCCTGCGTTCCTAGCTAGAGTATATACATATTTCTTGAGTGATTGGGCTTTTCTAAGCAGTGTGGGTGAATGTATATGCCCTGGAGTGTTCATAGCTGCCACAAACTTGGCCGATGGTTTTTCATATGAACTTGGTGGTCCTTAGTTTTTGTTGTTTGTATAGTGGACTGTGAGATATTATAGAAGTAGGCCTTAAAGCGGGTTGGATAAGAGAAAAACTAGCATATCTCCCTCTTCAATATTTCTATGTGTGGTTAGGCCTTCATTTCCCTTTTATTTATCAGAGAGGAGAGAAGAATATACATGCCATTGCGTACATTAATACTTTGAAGAATAAATGAGCAGAAATAGTGTTGCAGCCTGCTACTTTATTCTGTTTCACCCATAAACTTGTTCTTATCCTAGATCATTTGTTCGGTAAACAAACCATAGTGGACAATGGATCACTTATAAGGGATGCATGAGCTTATTTCTACTCCCTTCAAAGCAGCTCTTTAGTGTGTAGAAGGGATAGTCATTTTCATATTGAAGCCTATAATCTGCATAGATTTGCATGTCAGTTCTCGTGCTTCCAAGGGCTTGTCCCTCTCCCTACTTGTGCAAAGATGGTGGGTAGGATGACCAGCCTGGAGAAAATCAAGGAAACCTACCTATATTTTGTACAGTCTGCCACAAGTTGCCATGCGACCATTCCTGATGAGATGGCTGAGCAAGGCAACCTCTAGTTTGATTATCATTATGCTGAATGGTGGTATAACTCATTTTTTCTGCAGTGATATATAATGAGGACATGGACAACTCTTAGGTAATTTTTTTATGGTCAAGGTATTGTACTAATGGCTAAAAATTCTCGTAATAAGACGTTGGCTAAGAAAACATAGACTATGCAATGGCCTAAACGATCTAATAAGAGGCCACATAATTTTTAAGAAGTCCATTAAGCTCCACCATCCCCTTCAGCAAACGAGGCAGACGAGGAGCCCAATAGACCTAAAACAAAGAGAGGCCTAAGAAGCAAGACTCACGATAAGGGGTCACAATGCATCCTGTCTCTCAATCGAGTGAGGGAGCCTAAGTGGATACCTCCCATTTGTGAAGTTGATTTTGAAGACATTGGTGGTTACCCTTTTGAGGAGCCCTGAGATGTATTTGTAAGAATGGCAGTCCATCAAGTATAAGGGGAGAATATCTCATCCACTAGAGAATTTGTGGAAGGGGGTAAAACCCTTGAGGAATAAAGGCAATTGGCTAACATATTGCCAATAATGTAAGAATAAGGTTTAGTGCAAACTTTTAGCCGTCATTCTTGTGTTCCCGCCACTGTGAAGCCTAAACTAGAGAGCTAAATGAGGCATGAAGCTGATCCCCCTAGACCTGAAGCACCCAAAAGGCCACAGTAGCCATCAAAGATTTAGTGACACACTTCCTAGTGATAGCTATACAGGGTTTGTACACTGATCAAAAAAGAACTCGAGGCCTTATAGAACTTGGGAGCAATGAGCAGGATCTCATTGATGCCATGAATGAGTATAATTTGGAAGGCCATTTCCTAGATTATGTTTTTCAAAAGGTTACTGGCATCACACATGAGCTTCAGGACTATATCCCTATTGGCCAAGACATTTCCATGCTTACACGTAACATTCTTCAAAGTTTCATTGAAAATATCATAAAAGATTTGGCAACAATGGGAAAAAGCCTGCTTTTTGTGACTTCTAGATCTGTGCATGGCACCACCATAGAGAAACTTTAGGGGAAGATGAGGCATTTTCTTTTGCAGTTGAATGCTCACTCACCACAGATCAGCCTACTTATTTTGATGATGAGCCGACCAATGAAGAAGAAGTGGTGATGCAGGTTCAACAAGCAATAATTGTGTCACGTGAAACCGTGAGACAAGAGCTTTAATTTCCCTTCAAAGGGAAGGGTATCGTCCAAGATGATAGACCCTCTTATGTATCTAAAGTGGGAGCTTCTTCAAGCGCTCTCAAGATTGGAGGATTTTCCAGTGCATATCTAAAGCAAGAACCATGGAATCCACCCTCACCGACACCTCCTAAGGAGCGTGTCGAGGTATAAATGATTTACCTCTTTATTAATGTATGTCAATCCCATGGTTAAATGTGTATTGGTATGTCTTGTAAGTGTCTTATGCTCTCATAAGTTCAAGACATGAAGACAAGAAGAACCAAAGACTTGAAGAAGAGATCGGAAACTACATTGGATTTGCCACACCAAGAAAGGTATGTAGCATGCATTGCATATCATTTTAATACCTTAAAAATAATGTAGATGTGGTGATTGGTTTTTCACAAAACTCAAAGGAAAAAACCCCAAGGATAGACCCGCATATAGTGCCAAAAACTAAATACAGAAAATTTGGGAGCCGCAATCAATTTTGGCGTAATCAATTGCGAATCTCATAATCGATTACGAGAAAAATCTGGGAGTAGACTAAGACTCAAGTGGCCAAAACCTATAGCCCACAATCGGTTACAGAACATATTTGGACCAAAAACCCTAGACCTGAAATTTATTTAGGATCAGGTAATTGAGTGCGAGCTTGGTTGTGAGCTGTAATCAATTGCGAGATCAATAATCGATTGTGAATCAAGAAATCGATTGTGAGGAAAATTTTTGAACAAAATTAAAACATGATTTTCAAGAAATCTATTTTTTGAAATCTTAGGCGCTAAAATGTTGCATGTTCTAAAAGATTCCAATCCAAAGGTCTTAGGTGCTCCTCACCTCTATAAAAGGGAACTTTTCTCATTAGGGTAAAAAACTTCAATACTCCAAGCTGTTTTTGAGAGAGCTCCAAAGTTTGCTATATTGATAACATCTCCCATTGTGAAAAACACCATTGCCCCACTGGTTTTGAGCTTGAGTAGTTATCATATACTAGAATCACTCTCTCTTTCTCTCCTCTTAAATACCATTCTACTACTATTGAGGAGAACTTGTGGTGAGCCTTTCCCTAGAGGAAACTCACATTTGGCTAAACTCAAGGAACACTAAAACCAGGTAGTTGGAGCTTGTGGGTAGCTAAGGCAAACTAGCTTAACAATGATCACCCCACTTAAAGCAACTAGCAACATCAACCAACTTGTGATAATATTTGCTTTACTTTGCATTCATACTTATCATTGTTCTTGCTGTTTAAAATTCCTTTTATATTACCCCAAATTCAATTGTTGTTCAATTAATTTAATCTTGGTATTTGATTGCAATTGAATTATGTACATGAATATGAATATGTTCAATTGTGTTGCATGTGTGATTGTGTCAATATGTGCAAAGCTTGACAATATAAATGAAAAATGTATATGTAAACCACAAGCAATCACAATAAATACAAGATGTGTAGTGGTTCAGCACAACGGCCTACATCCACTCTTGAAAGCTCACCACTGAGCTATATAATTTTATTAAGAATGAATTTTCAGGCTAAAATTAACCAAAAGCCTAATCTACTTGCTAAGAAAGTTACACCCGATGTCTTCGATGGGTGTGGTCTATGGTCTACTCTTTCGATATCCCTGGCGGAAGAGCTTATGGTCTACACTACTGGTGTCTCCGATGGTAGTGCTAATTCTCTCAGTGTCTCCGATGAAAGAGGTCTCAATAGTTCAATTAAAATTAAAGGCAAGAATTACAGCTTAGAAGGTTGGTGTTGCCTCATCCATAAGATGGGGTTGCTCCTCCTCGAGTAAGATGTGACTATAACTCCCAAATTCTTTCTTGATGGCCCTTCAAGCTTGTAGATCCAACTCCGATGGTGTCAGCACCCAAATTTTAACTCGGGTCATATGATAGCATAAGGATAGCATAACAACATTTAGGCATCAAGACTCTAAGCACCCTTGGTTTAGGAAAAGCAGACCTAAACTCTAGGAGGTTAGTCATTCGCAAAGAGGTTTTTTCTGGATACTCCATTCAGAAATGATCCAGTCAAAGCACCCTATTACAGCCCAAATTGCACCATTTCAGCATAAACCCTAATCTCTCATAAAAGCATCAATAGGACTTTGAGGGTCCACATTTAAGAATCTCATCCATGTCAGTAGCAAGTTTTCCACCTACTGTAAGCCTTTCTCCAGCAAAGCATCATAGATAGAAAATTACCATTTTGCCCTTTTGCTTTCAATAGCTCAGAACTCACTATCTGTCATCTAGATCACTAAATTTCTTTCATCTACATAAGCCTTCCTATTGTGAAGCATCATAGGCAAAGGATTTCCATTTTTACCTTTTTTGACCCATAGGCAAAAAATTACCATTTTACCCTTTTCACATTAGAGCATCTACATCCATACCCTCAAAGGATCCTCAAAGCTTTTTTCATTGTCCAAATGATGTAATTTCATATCCTATACGTCCCTATGTCTCCCAATTCTGAGGAATTCATCATAGGGCAGATATTGTTTAAGAACAGCAACTGCCAATTTCTCAATTCATGATAACCCTGACCAAGAAATGATCTTTCCAAGAGCTCTTAGATATTCATCCGACCTCCAAATCTAGAAAGGCTGATTGTCGTGGCTCGACCCCAGCCTTAGCTTCAAATCTTCAGGTCTAAAAAGGGAACTTCAAAATCTCAAGCCCCTGTGAAATTTCAAATCTCCCCTGAGGGGTCAAAAAGCCATTTTATTGCATTTTGCTTATATGGAGCTAGAATGCTCTCCGGATCTCCAAATCAAGATCAGTCGGTGTTCATCTCTCCAGAAT
>JAOXJP010044088.1:0-30592 GCA_025762735.1 Platanus orientalis
GTGTATAAGAGAGAGGTGTGTGTGTGTGTGTGTGTGTGTGTGTGAGAGAGAGAGAGAGAGAGAGAGAGAGAGAGAGAGAGAGAGAGGTTTATTGGTGAAACCATTTGAAATAGATATCAATGAAGCTAGTAAGAACACGAGCTCCAGTGGTAAGCAAGAAGGGTTTGGGATTATGAGGGTAATGGGGTCTTGAGTTTTAATCACACAATTTAATTTTTTAAGCTTTTTTTATTAGAAGAAAAAAGGGAAATGGAGTTGAGGTCCTCACATGAAGCGTTAGTTGGCATGGTGATGTGTCACATTCTCATTATGAATGGCATGATGTCCTTCCAATCAAACTAAATGATTCAAATGTTATCCATCCATACTCAACCTTATATCAACATGCATTCCATCTCTTACAAACCTACTAAGGCAAGGATCCATTGGTTCTAATAATGGCCATAATTACAATACTAAATATGGATTTGGGACCACCACTACTGAGCAAATTAGAAAAAGTATTTACCTAACAAGGGTATCTTAGAGATACAAAACTATCCATATAAATTTCTTTGTACCTTGTATTCATTGATACGAGAGGTCTTTCTCATCCAGTCCACATTGAATTGGATCCCTCTATCTTTACTTGTCCCCTCAAGTACCAACCCACTTATTTTAGATTACAATTACTTTCTACCTACTCACTATTGATCTACCAATAGCCTTAAATCAATCTTTTATTCACTGTAGAATGAAAGAGCAATGGTTGCCTCAAACACAGTGTAGTCTTAATCGACCATTTTTCAAAGGTGTTTTAGTGAATTAAAATTAGGTTTGCTTTGCTCAAATTAGAATGTAATGCACCAAAATTCAAAAGAGCTAATTAAGGAAGTAAGGGGAGCCCCAGATGAGGATTGGTTTAAAACAAATTTTGATTAGAGTATCTCCAAAGCAAATAAAAAAAGCATGGATTAGAGTAGTATTTAGAAACTCCAATAGTGATTTGATAGAAGCGAGAAATGAATATAGAGAGTTGAACTCTCCCTAAGTAGCTAAAAGTAAAACATTCTTAATGGTCATTCATTTAGCAAAGGAGATGCGCATCAACAAGTGGTTGTGAGAAAGGATGTTTCTGTCATTATAGATGGCTTGAATCACCCTTTGGAAAAAGAACCTTTGGGAAATCAGAGCCATAATCTATTATTTGCAAGTATATATTCTCCTCTTTTGGAAATATGTCAATTAAGCATATCAAAAGAAATGCTACTTCAATACCTCACGAAATAGCAAGATATAGAGCTAATTTTGTTGTATCTTGTGATCGTGAAGAGTTAAGACAAATAGAAAATAAATAACACGCATCTAATAAGAGAATTAAATTAAGATAAAATTATATGACAAGGGATAAGAGACTGAAAGATTCTTTCTCATGGTTGGGACACTTCCTCGATTAGGAACTATAACTAAGGAGACACATGAACTGTTACAAAGATATAGACTGGATTGTTACAAGGGGACACATAGTCTAGACTGTTATAAGGACATAGACTAAAGTATTACAAAGACTTTGACTAGACTACTACAAGGGCTAAAACATCACTACAAAATGTATACATTAATTTTCAAGATTGTGCAAGTCAATACCGTCAAAGTATGATCTTCCTCATCAAACTCTGGTTCTTCATTGTTGATGGACGGGGCTTCAAATACTTGATGAAACTCTTGAGGCCTCACGTTTTCCTTGAATTGTCGTACATGGTCTTCAAAGGGTGCTTCATCAACATGATGGAAAATGATCAAATGCTTATGGGTGAAGCATCTGCGATTGATGGCATAATGAGTTTTGACATCTTTTGTTGGTTGGAGTGTAATCTTTCCAAAACAAGCTCTATGATAGTATTTCTCCTTGTATTTGTGATAAGTAATCTTAGGACTTAAAAAACAAAGGTAAGAAACACATGTTTCCTTTGTTAGTCAGCTTTCAATTAATCTTTTTCATATTTTTTTGATTTAAAAAAAAATGATCACCTAACATTGCATGTCCACACATAGGCACTTTCTCTTGGCCTTCCAAAGGACATTTTATACAAAACAATTTTATGGTCACATTTAAGGCATAACTTTGGTCTATATTCTGGGACAATATTTCTCCTTGCTAAGTTTCTAAGTTATCGACTAGTTTTTAGTCACTCATTATATGTAGTTTTCAGTTGTTCATCATATCCAGTTTTCTGATGTGGAAGATTTATCAAAGCAACAACTACAAAGCATAGTAGTCAATATTACATGAATTGAGTCTATTGATTGAGATTACACAAATAGTGTCTATAGGTTTAAGGGGGGAAGAAATAGTACTCTTACTGAGGAAAAGATAGACTGAAAAGTATAAGGAAATAAATAGATATTTAAACATGTAATACTAGCTATTGATAACCATATATAAAAGTCCTAGAAAGAGTTATGCTAATCTATAATCATATTAAAGAATTGTTACTTGTGAGTGATGGAGTCAGCTTTTGTTTATTCTTACCTTCATTTGCAACTCTTAGTTAGAAAACAAGGTTTCGAGAGACTAAAAACAAAAAGGCTCAAGGGGAGGAAGTTCTGAAATATAGGAATGGATTAACCCTCTAGGATGGTCAATCTTTGTTTTGACCTAAGATGTTTTGGTTGTGTTATATAGCTTTCCTTTTGTTTAATGAAAATGTTTCTTTTACCAAGAAGAAGAAGATGATGATTACAATGATAAGTGGATACATATTCTTTTGATTACGGCCATTGTTTGATGGTGATGTATATGATGCTAAATATTGATGCAATCCAATGATCCCAATAGTTGAATACATCAAATTAGTCACAACCATGAAGTATTAGCCAATCTTATTAAAAAAGTAATATCTAATTGGTAGTTTCATATTAATTTCTTTTCGTATATGTTTCCCATAAAGCATAAGATTGTCTCTAGCAGATGTTGGGGGAAATAATTCAGCATCTTTCCTATGTTTGGCACCTATCTTGTTGAAGCATAATGGGACTACATTGCTAATGTCGGCTTATCTTAATATCGCTCAATGGGACTGATGTCAACATAGCAAAGATGTACGAGTGTTTTCCTCCAGCACCTACTTGAGATGATCTGATCCCTTCCCATGAAATGAGGATCATCCGATCAACTATTCTGATTTAAGATGACTTAGTGAACCAATGTATTTTATTTATTTTTTGTTAAAAGTGTGCTCAAATGGTACACTTAATTTGTTTAAATTGTATTCAAGCACAATTCTTTAATAGCCAAAGATGCCACAAATGTCAATAAACAATAATACAAACTGTCTCTTATATATAAAAAAAAAAAAAGTTATAAGGGTGCAAGTGTAATTTTAAAGAATTTTGCATAACACAAGGTCACTTAATCTCTATTTTGACTCAAGATGTTTGGGCTGTGTGAGGCAGCTTTTTTTTTTTAATGAAAAGATTTCTTTTATCAAGAAGAAGAAGAGGATAAGTGGATCTCAATTATTCGATTGCGTTCATTGTTTAACGGGTGGTCTATTAAATACATCGTGATGCTAAAGATAGATTCAATCCAATGACCCCAATAATTCAATGCATAGAATTAGTCGCACATTAAGAGTTAGCTATTCTCACTAAAATAAGCAATATCTAGTTGCTAGTTTGATCATAGTTATTAAACCCGAACCAGACCAATCGGTTGGACCGATAAACTAGTGACCTGGTAGCTTATTTGGTATAGGTTTCCAATTGGATTGTTTTTGTAATTAACCCAATGAAACCCGGTTATTAAAGGACAAAAACAAGTTCTATTAAAATTTGAACTCAAGTACCTTAGATTTAAAGCCTAATGACTTAACCACTAGACCATGATAACATTTTTTGTTTTATTCCTATCACCAAAACATAATAATTTAAACAAAACTTTCATTTTTATAAGAATAAGTGATATAAAACTATAATATAATTTTTCAAACCCATTATATTATATTTAATTTTTATAAATATATTTTAAAATTTTAATTGATCCTACGGTTTGACCCGGTGACCCAATTTCTTGGCTAGGTCAATGTCCAGTCTGGATTTAATAATTATGAGTTTGACGCTAATTTCTTTTCGTATTTGTTTCCCATAAAGCATAAGCTCCTCTTTAGCAAGAGGAAAACAATCCATCATCTCTGCTATGTTTGTTGGTACCTACCCTGTTGAAGCATAATGGGACCAAAACGTTAATTTTGGATGTCGGCTAGTCCTAATATTGTTCAATGGGACAGGTGTCAACATAACAAGGATGTACGAGTGCTTTCCTCCAGCATCTACTTGAGACAATCCAGCTAGTCCTAATATCGTTCAATTGGACAGGTGTCAACATAGCAAAGATGTACTAGTGTTTTCCTCTATTATCTATTTGAGACAATCCAACTAGACCTAATATCGTTCAATGGGACATGTGTCACATAGAAAAGCTGTAAGTGTTTTCTTCCTGCATCTACTTGAGACAATCCAATCCCTATTGCATGGAAAACTGTAAATTTTGTGGAAAAGTAAATCAACTTTTCTAATTGTCCAACTTTGATTGTGTGGAAAATGAGTTTTTCTAACCATCTTTTAACTTTCCAAAATATGAAACTTGTATTTTCTATAAAAACAAAAAATAAAATTTTTGTATTTTCTCTTAGAAAACTTTCAAAAAATTTAACTTTCAATGAACAACTAAACATCTTTTTGAAAAGTTGAGGGAAATTATTATTTTAATTCACTTCACTTCCCAAACTTGGGATTAGGTACGACAACTTAGACAAACTAAAGTTGGAATGACATTAGGATTGATACATCAGTGCCGAAAAGTGATATACACTTTTTTGGGATGTTTTTCACTTTTTGGCACTGATGTGTCAGCATTGATGTCATTCTAACTTTAACCACTCTCTAAGCTGCCCTACCAAATTCTCAGGGTACGATAAGGGTCATCACATCAGCTATTCCGATTTATGATATGGTGAGCCAATGGTTTTTTTTTTTTTTTGTGTTAAAATGTGCTCAAATGGGACTCACAAATGGTACACTTAAATCGCTTAAACAATCTTAATGGCTAAGTACCACAATAGTATTCTACCGAAAAAAACAAACCACAATAGTCAACAAATACTGATACAAACGTCTCTCATATAAAAAGGCAAGTTACAAGGGTGCTAGTGAAAACTTAAAGAATTCGCAGGGATATTTTCGTTATTTTAGAAATCTCGGGGGGTATCTAGGTTGTTTCATATTTTAGTTCTACAAAACCCGACTCGCCACACCCCAGCGATTTCTGAGGCACCAGTTCGTGCTCGCTTCCTCCGTCGTCTCCTCCATTACAAGTCCTTTCCACCGCTTTCATTTAATTAGAAGACACCCTACACCAGCGGCTCTCCTGCAATTTAGGGTTTTTTTTTTGTTCTTCTGCCATTAACGATCTTTCTGCAACAACGTTTCTCTTACCCTTACTTCTCTGTTAGCAGCCCGTTGAAATAATGGCTCCATTTGAAATCCTTTAGACACTGGTTTCAGTAAACAATTAGAGAAAAAGCTTCGTCCAACAAAATTTTGATATAAATAGATATAGTTTTCCCTTTAGTTATTGATCAGTCAGATTGATGATTGTTCTTGTTTGATCATTTACGACATGGATGGTGTTCATGGCAATTCGACGGTTGCAGCCCCGAACGCGAATGCTCCGCCGCCATTCCTCAGTAAGACATACGACATGGTCGATGATCCGTCGACGGATTCGATAGTGTCTTGGAGCCCTAGCTACAATAGCTTCGTCGTATGGGACCCGCCGGAGTTCGCGAGGGGCCTTTTGCCCAAACATTTTAAGCACAATAACTTCTCCAGTTTCGTCAGGCAGTTGAACACATATGTAAGCTTTTCTCTCTCTTTTCCACAATTGAAGTTTTTTTGTTTTCTCTTTTGTGTTGTTAATGAAAATGGCTCGCTAGTTTTGTTCATGCTGTTTTTATTTTTTTTAAATTAATGAAAAAGAGAGAATGGGTGATCTAGTAACCAGTGGAGTCAGAGAAAAAGGGTTAGAGCTGTAGGATACATTTAAGGTTTAGACACTGGATAATAGAAAGCATGATTCAGGATTTAGCTTTGCTGGAATATTTGCTCAGGTTTGTGGGTTTGCATGAAAGGGTTTTATAGTTAATAGGACACTGGGTTTTGTATTGTTATTATTTTTTGCTTGTTATTTTGGTCTTGATGGAAAGCACAATCTTAAGATTAAAGAAATTAGGTGTGAGATTTGTTTGAAACTTGACTTTGCGGTACCAGAAACAGGTGCATGGACCATTAGACACCCTGAGAGGAATAAAATAAAACAATGTGCTGTGATTGGAGTTACTTGGGTTAATGAGAACTGCCGAACAGTTTTGCTTCCTGTATATAATTTAGTTGATGATGTGCAATTGACTTGTCTAGTGAGGTCTGGCTGGTGATGCACTTTAATTAAGCAGAATTACATGCATAGATTATGTGTAGTTTTCTTATTAAATGAGTTCTGGTTAGTAGGTTCTATAACAAGGAACTAATCTAACTGAACCTGTTGAAAATTAACTTCCCTGCTTTTTGAACTTAGCTAGTGGCAAGCTTCTCTCTTCTTATGATGGAATTTGTTATTGACACATCATGGTTTGATTATTGTATACTTGACATTGTACTTCTCCTCATGCTATTTATTTATTTTTTAAAGTAGTGCTTGCTATTCTCAATTTAGACTATAATTTCCTGAATGTGATAGAATGCAATAGGTGACACTTGGCTTATGGTAGGTCCATGAGGTCATGTGTTTGGTCTAGCTTGCCTGAACGAAATTAAAATAAATGTTGAACTTTTTTTTGGTTTTTGACATCCTACTTTGATAAATGCTTATAAATTTTATTTTTTATTTTTGAGAATTTGATTTATTTGAATCTTAGATAACAATCTTCTGGATTTGGTAGGACATGGTGCTTATCAAACATGTGGTAGGGCACGGTTGATGATGCTTGGATTTTCTTAGGCCCTCGAATTCCCTTCTATTTTTTTGGTGCTTATGTGATGGAAGCATTCATTGTGAATTTATTTTTTGTGGTGTGCATTCCAATGGTCTAATGCCAGCAGTCCATGTACTTTTCCTATCATAGAAAAAAAGGGGTGTTTCTTGCACATATGCTGGAGGAACTTTACTTCTGCATTGTTCGTTTTCCCTAGACATTTGGAGAATGCTGCTCTATGAGGTTGATATTGCTTGGGTGTTCCCAAAGTCTATTCCGGATTTGTGCGCTCAATGGAATGGCTTTGGGAGGGGAAGCAAAAGAAAGAGGATTTGGAATCTATGGCTCCCCGCCATTTGGTGGTCTCTTTGGTTGGAAAGGAATAGTAGACTCTTTGAGGACTATTCAGAACCTTCGTATAAGGTGTATTTGTGCGCTTAGGAATCAGGATAGTTGTCTTTGGTGGTCCTTGAGTTGTAAAGAATTTGCTAATTGGTCCTTTATGGACATCAAGTTGAGTCGGGTTAATATTGTAAATTCTAGCTAGCCTCTTGTTTTTGTTGGGGCTGACCTTTTTTGGCCTTGGGGATGCCTTATCCCTTTAATGAAATTTCTTATAAAAAAAAGGAACTATAGGGAGGTTAACTGAATGATCTATATAACTTTGATTTTGTATGATTCATCTGAACAAGTCAAAAACTCCCCTGAACATTCTTTAAAAAGTCCAAAAAATGAGATGCCAGTAACCATTTTATCTCTCTTTGTGTCTGTGTGTCTTGAAAATCTCATTGGTAGGGCTATGTAGTTGTGGCTCTTGATCTACTTCTTTTAAGTGTCTTAGTTGAGGTGTCTTGATGTGACAGGTTTTAGCCCAATAACTCTTTGCCACATGGAAAAAGGGTTGTTCCTTGCATGTGTGTTGTAGGAACTATCAAGAGGAAGGATAAAACATAGGAATAGGGATAAAAAGCAATCATGGGTATGAAATCGAAAAGAGGAGGTTGGATTAAGCAATAATATTATGAGAAATCGATAAGAAACTACCAATCAGAAATTTAATAAAGCAAATCAACACTAATATAGCAGCTGTTAGGTGGTAGAATGGTATAGAGTAATTGAAACCCTAAAGAATGAAGTAGATGATGGGTTAAGAAATTTAGGGAATTCGGTTATCTGGTTATTGCAGAGTTTTGAGATTAATGATAAAAAAATAGCTTTAGGGTTGAAGATTATAGAAATTTATCAGAATGTAATATAATAAAATAAAAATAGATGAAGGAGAAGGGAAATGATAAACTGAATGGAGTCGTCACCATAGGAATTTTATTAGCAAACATCTAGAGGCCTCAAAGCATCAACACCCTTGGTAAAGGAGAAATCTGAAGTTCGCACCAAATCAATATGCCAAAAGCATCGAATGTTTTCATTAAAAACTCTTCTTTGTACCACTCTTATATCTTCCATATTTATAGATTAGTGTTAGGGACATAGCACTCACTGGCTGTAGGCCATCTGACACTCGTGCTACAAGTCTACTTGAAGAGTGAAGATGAGTAAACCTAAGTGTGTTAACCACTTTCCCTCTTAAGAGCAATGAGCAAGCTAAAAACATGCAGGACATTATGGAAGAAGTTAAGACTCTGTTTGTTGCAATTGTCTGAGTTGCTTCCTAAGGGAGGTGTCCTTCCCTTTATATAGACCTCATCATGCACAACGAATGGTTGAGATTGTGTCATGGGTTGCTTTCAACGGCTAGGAACCTTTTTTTTTTTTTGATAAGTAAAATAGGGGATGAGGGATTCCCAACCCAATGTGCAGTAGAACTATAGGCTATACAAAGGCCAAAACACAAAACTAGACACTGCCCAACAGAAACGAAACTTAAACCCAAAACCTTTACATATTAGCTGAGTTTTGAATCACCATATCCCAATCCCTTTTCCAGTCCTTCCCTTTATATAAACCTCATCGTATAAAATGAATGGTTGATATTGTGTCATGGGTTGCAATCAATGGTTAGGAACCTTTTTTTTTTTTTTTTAATAAGTAAAATAGGGGATGAGGTATTTCCAACTGAATGTACAGTAGAACTATGGGCTATACAAAGGCTAAAACACAAAACTAGACACTGCCCAAGAAAAACGGAACTTAACCTCAAAACCTTTACGTATTAGCTGAGTTTTGAATCACCATATCCCGATCCCATTTCAAGTCCCCCGAACATGTACTCTGGGATTCTTTACGGTTTAGAGCCTGTGAACAGCATGTCCTTCACGTTTCTGGCCACTTTGGTAGGCTGTCTTTAAGAAGCTATTGAAGATTCTGTTGTTTCTCTTCATCCATATGGTAGGAAAGTCAACAAAGAATTCTGCTCCTTCTGAAAAATGCCTGGTACTTCCAACCCTCAGCCATGGATCTTACATCTCTCGGCATGCACCAAGCCAAACTAAAGTTTGGTAATACACTAAACCAAAATTCAGTTGTATAGCTGCAATGAATAAGAAAATGACACAGAGATTCTTCATCTTTCATCCAAAGCAAACATACATTTGGCAAGATGTGCGGGAAGCAGGAGCGAGAAATGGAGAAATATGTTCCTTTTCTCTGAGTTTGTTTATGGCCATGCTCTTTGAGAGCTTCCATTGGCTGGGAATAGATACACATGGTCAAATATGCAGGATGTCCCTTGTTTGAGCAAGTTAGATAGATTTTTCAATCTTCAGAATGGGATTCTTTATTCCTGTTTTCTAAAGGGAGTCCCTTCTGAGACCTATGTCCAATCATATTCCCATTATGTTAAATGGGAAGCCACCTACGTCTGATCCAAGACCCTTTAAATTTGAAAACATGTGGCTTAAATGTCCGAGTTTTGTGAATTTGGTTCACTCATTATGGAATTCTTTCTAGGTGTCAGGTAGCCTAGGGCAAAAAAATGAGATTGAAGTTGAAATTGTTACAGGAGAAGCTCAAAGCTGGAACAAGGAGGTTTTTGGGTGTGTGGAAGAGAAGAAGAAGAGATTTTAGGAAAAATTGAAGGAATGGGACATGATTGAGGAACAACATGCCTTGACGGGAAAGGAAAGATGCTTAAGAGACCTGGCTAAGTAGGACTATGCTAAGGTGGTGGCTTTGGAGGAAATCAAATGGAAGCAAAAATCCAATGGCTCAAGGAGGGGCTGACAATAACACAAAATTCTTTCACATTGCTTCTTCTAGAAGAAATGTCAGGTACATATCTAAGTTGAGAATTGGGAATGAGAAGGTTAAGGAAAAAGGAGACTACAACATCATTTAGTAGAATTTTGCATGAACCTCTATAAAGATCCGGGGATATCTAGACCTAAGTTGGATGGACTGCCTTTAAAATCTCGAAATTGGTTGGAAAGACTGTTTGATGAAAATGAAGTGAAAAGTGTTATATGGAGTATTGAAGATGACCAATCCCTAGGTTCGGATGGGTGGTTCTCCATGGCTTTTTTATACAATGTTTTAGGAAGTTGTGAAAAGAGATGTTTTTTTGACGGTCAAGGATTTTTATAAGGACTTCTTTCTTGATAAAGGAAGCAATATCACCTTTATGTCCATTATTCCGAGAAGAGAAGGGGCCGATTCAATCAAGAACTTTAGACCCATTATCTTGGTGGGCGGCATGTACAATATTTTGAAACTTCTGGCTTATTGCCTTAAGGAAGTATTGGAAACCGTGATCTCTCAAAATTAGAGTGCTTTCATGGGGGGCCATTAGTCTATTGATGGGGTGCTGATAGCTAATGAATGCATAGATGCAGTGATCAAGAAAAAGGAAATGGATGTTTTGTGCAAGCTTGATTTGGAAAAAGCATGTGATCGAGTGAACTTGGACTTTCTTGATTACATGTTTGGCCGCATGGGCTTTAGTCTTAGATGGAGAGGTTAGATGAGAAGATGCTATGGTACGGTTTCCTATTCATTCCTTATGAACGGCTCTTCGGTGGAATATTTTCATGGGTCTAGAGGCTTATGTCAAGGAAACCCTCTATCTCGTTTTTTGTTCTTAGTTGTGGTGGAGGCTTTTGGGATTCTTTTGTATAAAGCTTTCCAAGATGGCTTGGTGGAAGGTTTTCAGGTTGGAAACAATAGTGTTGTGGTTTCTCACTTAAAATTTTCTGATGACACTTTAGATGTGCAAAAATTCGATTAGGCTGTTGAAAATTCTTAAGGTGTGTTATTAGCTGTTTTGAGGCCGTGTTGGGCCTAGCCTTAAGGTGAACCTTTCTAAAAGCTGCATTTATAGGTTGGGTCATGTGGAGGACATGGAGATATGCTAAAGTCCTAAGTTGCAGAACATGCACTCTTCCTTCTTTGTACCCGAGCCTCTTATTGGGGGCTTTATTTAATCGTAAAGCGGTTTGGAATCAGGTGCTTGAGAGAGTTCATAGAAGGTTAGCGGGTTAGAAATGGATGCATCTCTCAGAAGGGGGGAAGGGTAATCAAGTCGGTGCTTGCTTGCCTTTCCACTTACTTTCTTTCCCTTCTTGTTATTTTGTCTTCAATGGCTATAATGATATCGAAAAATGCCAAAGAAATTTCCTTTGGGTGAAAGGAAGGGAGGAAACGGGCTCTCATTTGGTGGCTTGGGAAGCTGTATATAAACTGAAATAGAATGGTCTTGGATTTAAAATGATTCGGAATGTGAATAAGGCCTTCTTATCAAAAAGGTTATGGCGTTTTGGGAATGACAATGAAAGTCCATGGAGATAAGTTATTGTTAGTAAATATGGGTTCTTGGGAAACCAACATATCTACATTCTCTCATGGTGTTGGTGTTGTTTTTTTTTTTTTTTTTTGGGAAGATAAGAATTTTTTTAAAGCAACTAAGCCAAGAAACAAAACAAAGGCCACTTATCGAAAAAAACAAAAAACAAAGGCCAAGCCCAAAGGTCCATGAACTAGAGAAAACAATACAAGAGAAGGCCAAAACTAGAAAAGCGCCCTAAACCTGAAACATCATAGCATCCCAGTTGAAAATCCAATCCCGGAAGAGGATATTGATGCCTATCGGGAATGTAGATATCCAATGAAAGAGCTTCTCCAACAGCCTGTTCACCAACTTAGAAGGCAAATTGGTCTTTAAATATTTGCTGATTTAGCTCCTTCCAAATAGTCCAGCAGATTGCATGAGTCATCTTCCACGTCGTCGACCCTAGCAGATTCAAGCAAGATTGACATGGCCAGCTTAGAAGATGAGCAAGATTGGTCTCTAAATATTCGCTGATTTCGCTCCTTTCAAATAGTCCAGCTGATTGCATGAGTCATCTTCCACGTCGTCGACCCTAGCAAATTCAGAGAGGAGCAAGATTGATATGGCCAATTGCTTAAGAGGGTTCTCATAGAACCTAGAGGCACCCTACTCACTTTGAACTGCAATATCATAAAATTCCATAAAGTGGCCGCTTCCGGACAATGGAAAAGGAGATGAATAGGCGATTTGCTTTCAGCACCACACATACTACGTCTGTTTGGGGAAATTAATCCTCTATGGATTAATTATCCATGGTTGGGATGTGATCCCTCCACACCAGCCACAAGAAAAAAGAGATCTTAGAAGGGACCATCATGTTCCAAATAAACTTATCGGGAAGAAAAGTAGATCGGCAGGAATCAAAGTTTGGAAAAGGACCTAACCGAGAAGCCCTTCTTCTCATCGAGGATCCAAATCCTCTCATTTGCCTCCTTGCTATTACCCAATGTATAACCATCCAGGATCTCCAACAATCTACCCATCCTATCTACCTCCCAATCAGATGTTCCCTTGCTTCTTTTCTTCGCAAATGCAAATCCCAGGAACAAAAAACTTTAGTGTGAATCATATTATCCCTAACCGCTGACCCTTCTTTGCATTGAGATAGAGAGAAGCAAGGGAACATCTAATTTAAAGCTTCAGTAGAACACCATTTAGCAGCCCAAAACTGAACTCTTTTCCCATTATTAATTTTATACCGAATAAACCTTCGAAACAATTCCATTCCTTTAAAGATGCTCTTCCACGCACTGCACCCCACTAGCCATCTAGGTTGTAAGTTGCCCCACCTAAACGGCCTTTCTCCATGTTTGGCTGCTATAACCCCTTTCTACAACGACTCTCTCCTTCCCAATCTCCAAAGCCACATAGGAAAACTTTGTTAACTGTATGGATTTGCCTTATGCCCAACCCACGTTTGTGATGAGGTTTGCACATTCCTTCCCATCTTAGCCAATTGATTTTTCTCTTCCCCCCTGATCTGCTTGACACAAGAAGTTCCTTTGAATCCGTTTACTCTATTAGAGACTAAGGGATAAGTAATATGTTGCCAAGTTTGAAAGAACACTTCTTAAAAGAACCAGCTTGCCTCCTTTGGACAAAAATCTTCCTTTCCAGCTAGATTATATTTTCTCTATTTGGACAGGAAGTGCCATGGTGTATGCTATTTGCTGATGATGTTGTGTTGATTGATGAGACTAGAGGGGGTAAATGCTAAGTTAGAACTATGAAGGGATGTTTTAGAATCAAATGATTTTAGGATAAGCCGGACTAAAATAGAATATATGGAATGCTAATTTAACCACAATAGGGGTAGAATTGAGGGAGTAGTTAGAATTGACTAGAGAGGGGTAAATGCTAAGTTAGAACTATGGAGGGATGTTTTAGAATCAAATGGTTTTAGGATAAGCTGGACTAAAATAAAATATATTGAATGCAAATTTAACCAAAATAGGGGTAGAATTGAGGGAGTAGTTAGAATTGATAACCAAGAGATACCTCAGAGTGACCATTTTTGTTATCTTCAAACAGGGAGATATTGTAGATGATGTTGCTCATAGAATTAGAGCGGGATGGTTGAAGTGGAAAGGTGTTTTGTAGAGAGTTGTGGGATCAACGAATACCGCTAAAATTGAAGGGAAATTTTTATAAGATATCTATAAGACCAGCCATGCTTTATGGAGCAGAGTGTTGGGCAGCCAACAAACAACACACACATAAAATGAGTGTGGCTGAAATGAGGATGTTGAGATGGATGAATGGCTATACTAGAAAGGATAGAATTAGGAATGAATCCATTTGTGGGAGCTTAGGTGTAGCACCAATAGGTGATAAAATAAGGGAAAGTCGATTGAGATGGTTTGGTCATGTGCAACGAAGACTAATGACTGCGCCAATGAGGAGGAATGAGACGATGCAAGTTGAAGGTGCTAGAAGGACTAAAGGAAGGCCAAAATTGACCTAGGTTGAAGTACTAAGGAGGGACGTGGTAGCTTTTAATTTAACGGCAAATATGACCTTAAATAGAATGGAATGGCAGAACAGGATTTCTGTAGCCGACCCCAAATAGTTGGGGTTCCAAATTTGCATAGACATCGACTTGGCTCCTAAAGGAAGCCCAAGGTAAGTGGTAGGAAGGGTCTTCACCTTACAACCCATGTTATCAACCAAATCCTCCATAGGAAAACTTCCCATTGAGATTTTTTTTTCTTAAATTAACCTTCATCTACATACTGAATGAAAGGGAAAGAGGGGCCCCTTTGTTGACAGTAAATTAACCAACTCTCCCAAAACCTTAAGGTGTTGGGATATATACAAATTAATATACTTCAACACCCCCATTAGGAGGAACACTATTCTCTCCGAGGAGCTAGGCACAAGTCCACACAATGTGTATACACGCTTATAACACTACATCTGGGAAAATACTTCCACTGAGATTTGAACTCATGAACAAACTTGCTCTGATACCATGTTAACAGTAAATTAACCAACTCTTCCAAAACCTTAGGTTATTAGGACATACACAAATTAATATACTTCAACACCCTTCCCTGGGAGAAAACCCAATCAGAAGCCCATTGGAATCTGTTTTCATCACCAACTTACTAAGGAGATCGACAACTATTATGAACAGGTACGGGGATAGCGGATCTCCCTGTTTGAGACCCCTATTGCCTTTGAAAAATCCCTTAAGGCTACCATTAATCAAAATTGAGAAGGGAGGGGAAGTGAGGCAAATTCTCATATAATTCTGCCATCTTTGACCAAAGCCCATCTTATATAGAACTCCATCCAAATATGACTAACTCACATGATCATATGCTTTTTTCATGTCAATTTTGTGAACCACTTTAGCCTTTCCAGATTTTATTCTTGCATCAATACATTCATTAGCTATCAGAGAACAATCCATAATCTATTTGCCACTTACAAACGCATTCTGTGAATCCGAGATAATGTGAGGAAGTATAGTATTTAATATGAGAGCCAAAATTTTTTAGAGCAGTTTATAGAGACAACCCACAAGGCTGATTGGGCAGAATCATTAATCTCAGATGCCCCTTCCTTCTTTGGAATTAAAGATCTAAATGTAGCACTCAAGCTTCTGCACCATTGATACTTCAGACACAATGCATAAACATTCGGCCTCACGACATCCCAATACTCCCTTAGGAACTTAATAGGAAAACCATCCAGATCAGGAGCCTTGTGATGTAGCATACATGTGAGAACCAATGCAAAGAGAGATCAAAGTAATTATTCTAAGCAATCATCATTTATAAACAAGATTCCTTTGTTTTTTTGATAGGTAATTATAGGTGAAGACTGGTTTTGAGCCCAGGTCTGTGGTACGACACCACAGACTTTACCAACTTCGCAAGCTGGCAAACGTTAGTGGCAGTGCTGGCTATTCTCCTTTTCAAGTGCATTTCAAATTCAAAGAAGAAGAATAATGGACATACATCAAGTTAATAATAGGCCATATAAGAATTCTGATCAGTAGTGTCTTTAATGCTAAATATTATGGATTCACACTCAAATCAAGGAGATTAGCAAACATTCAATAAAGACCAAGGAATGTACAAATACCCACTTTGAAAGAATGTTGAATATATATATATATATATATATATGGTCTGTCAGAGGGTCCAAGTATGCTTTTAGAGTCTCAGGCAGCAAGTATATAAATGTAGGAGATGGGTATCACAGTAATAGGAAGGGCTGTGGTTGTAGAGATTATTTAGGTTAATAACAATGTAAAAAAAGGTTTTTATCAAAAAAAAAAAAAAAAAAAAAACAATGTAAAAAAAGGTGCTGTAAAGGCAATGAGAATTCTGGCAGATGGAAGGGTATTAATTGAGCCTCAGGTTGACAGAGGAGCAATAGAAGATAGAGGTATATATGTACCTGAGAGAGGTTTACAACAGCAAGTATCTGAATGGGTAAATCTTTAAGCCCATTGTTCTAATGAAAACAACCAGCATTCACAGATGCCAATTCAGCACTTATTCATGCACCCACAAATTCCCCAGACTGTCTTCAGGCTTCTTAAGATGTAGAATCTATAAAATTCCAGCAACCAGATGTGCTTGAATTAATGGATACACATACAGTAGGCAGCACTGTGTAGAAGTTCTGCTCCATTACTGTAATGAGTTCTGGACAGGTTTGGAGTGATGATAAACACTAAGAAACCTTGGAAGTTCTCCAGATTTATGAGGGAAGAAATAAGGAGTAAAGGGATCTGTTGACAGCCAATCTATAGAAAGAAATTCTGTGGTTTAAAAGGATGGTGTAGGGAAAAAGAAATAGGACTGGCCGAATGCTGTAATGGATAATAGTGGAGGGTTTGAAAGTAGAAGAAAACATGGACTGATGGGGGCTGATGAGGTCAAGTGAAGTAGGTGATAGGAAGTGGAAAAAAAAAACACAAAGGGGAAGGTTTTATTTCATGGCTGACTGGTTATGGTAGAAGGGATTGTGGTTTTGAATGATGGAAATTCAAGATTAGGGCATGGAGGAGTTAGGGTTTGCAGATGGCAGCAAGCATTAATGGAGGAAAGTAAGGAAATAAGTGGAAGAAAGAAGGAGATAAGAGGGATGCTGATGTGAGGCAATCACAAGCCTTCACTTACCCTAGAAGTCACCATCCAAGGGCCAAGCTTGCAACAAAACTTGAAGAAAGATCAGCCAAATCGTGTGGGCACCCAAACCAGTAGAAAACTTCAATAATTTTCATTGAAAATTTAAGAGAAGTGGGTCTCTTCTAAAGCCCCCACGAGTTCACTAGGGTTTGCTCTTGTTACATCATCAAAGAAAGAAAATAGAAAGAGAAAATAATAAGAAACAAACTCCAAAATTGGGCCCCCTCTTTGAGTGGTCGACCAGCCCATAGAATGGGCCTTATTACATAAGGTCCTTCATACCCAATATAAAAAACTAAATTGCCATCCATGTCCCTACTCTAATAATTAATAAAACATAAAATAAGACAATGAAACTCTAATAAAAGCCTAATAAACAGAAACATATGCACTATAGTATATGCCCAACACATGTCCTCATCAAGTTCTCTCACACATGGTCCCACAAAGCCAAGAAAGTGGGCCTCACATGCCTCCACATTGGAAATAGCTCCAACAACCTCCAAATCTGCTCCAGACTGACATGTTGCCCTACTCGATTCAAAGGATCAAGGGACCCTTTCTCCTATGTTGGTACACCTTGGGACTGCCATGTGGCATGATGTCCCCATCACCTTGTCATCTTTCAGACTTTTAAGGGCTGCCCTTACCTTTTCAACTGAGAAAGGTTTTTCAAGCCAGCTTTGTTGATCAATGCTAATTCTCTCAAAACTCAATCCCATCTATATCAGGCTGATTTGGAAAAGGCTCAGAAAACAATTTACATAGAAATGTTTAATTGCATAGCTAATTCTCTCATGGTGTTGTTGGAAAGGTGTTATGCAAATGGTAGAGAAGTCCAAGGAAGCAACTTGGGTGGAGGTTGGGTCCGGGATGAATACTTCTTTTGGCAGGATAAATGGTGTTCTAATAAGCCTCTCTGGATCAAAGCTTCTCTCATCTATGTTGTAGCCTCGTGTAAAGAGGCTAAGGTGGTTGATTGTTGGAATTTTTGAGGGGTACGGGGGTGGAATATTCAGCTTAGAAGAAACCTCAATGACTCAGAGAGTTAAATGAAATGACTTATCTTCTTGGGTTGGTGGATAATATTCACCTAAGAGGTAAGTAATATGGAGGACTCAAGAAGGTGGACTCTGACAAAGAATGGGATGTTCTTGATGAGCTCTTGTGGTGTCCTCTTTGGGGAGTTTGGAGCCCCGTCTTCTCTTTGGAAAAGGATGTGGAGTCTAAAAATTCCTTCCAAAGTGTTATTCTTTGTGTGGATGGCATGTAGGGACAGTCTGCGTATGGTTGACTACCTTGAGAAGAGGGGTATGATTATTCCTAATGTGTGTGACCTTTGCCTTCAAGATGGGGAATTGATTAATCATGTTTTTATACTGTCTTTTTCCTCGTGAAGTTTGGGAGTATTTATTTAGGGAGGTCAGGCTGGACTGGGTGTTTCCGAGCTGCATCCAAGATCCTTTCCAATGCTGGAATATAGAGAAGACTGCGAGAAAAGGAAGGATTCTGTGAAGCATAGTTTGCCTAGCAGTTTGCTGATCCATATGGTTGGAAAGAAACCAACGAGTTTTTGAGAATCACACTGAACCTTCTTACATTGTATATAAGAAAGTTAAAGATTGTTTTTGTTTTTGGGGAATTAAGTGTAAAGAGATGGGAGAGGATTCTTTTGTAGATATTAAAAGGGGGTGGGGAAATATGTTCAGAATTTAGTCCCTTTGTTTGCCCTTTGGGCTGTTGGTTCTTTTGGGGATTTTGCTTATCCCTTTAATGAAATTTTCTCTCATAAAAAAAAAATAAAAATGGGGCCAGATTATCAATAGTCAAAATATTGGATTGCACCGCTGTCCATAGGAAAAACTGAATTTTTTAGGGCAAGGGGGACTTCCAGATTTTCTGCCGGCGTAAGGTTGACTTCTTATACCCACTGTAATGAAGGAAGCAAGATTTAACTGTAAAAAAGCTGGAGTTGTGAAGGAACCAATTTCTTCTATCATCCCTTTCAGTCTCGGGTTGATACAATTCCAAGGAGACAAGGAGACTACCACTGGATCTATTTCCTAATCATTAAGATCTCTCCTTAGTAAAGTTTTTGTTTTGGCTGTGAACCCTTTAGATACCCAAGCATTCCACCCATCTCTTTCTCAGTCTATCTAGAAGCATCCTGTACCTTCTAGAATTATTTTAGAATACATCTAGGCTCTTCTACGCTCTTATCGATCTTAGTAGGCAATAATGCTAGTCTACAGTAATTGTGGTCTATTATTCCCTTGCATATGTACACAATATACAAGTGTGGGTGAGGGCTTAATCCTCCAGTCATGATGAGGGCTTTAATCCTTCAATCAACATTTGGGTTATTGCAATCTCCCGCACCTAATCTCGCATCATGGAATCTCTTCATGTACTCAAAACTGCTAGTATATTGGCCCGTTCTCAACTAGCATCATTATTTTGTAAGTCTTTCCACTTCACCATGTACTCAGTTTTTGCAGTGACACTACGCTGTCAAATAGTCTGATCCGCTAGCAATGGTATATTTTTTGTTGAAGGAAGTAGCCACTGCAGTAGGTTCTTGTTATCGAATGTATTTTGTGGTGAGACGGTAGCTGCACCTAGTAGTCTTCCAAACCTCCTCTTGGTGATATGGAAGTGATCTTTGTTTCTTTGCATCAACCCCTTATGGAATTGACTTAATTTGAAGATTCTTGATTGAAGTGTTGTATGAATCTGTAAGATCTGAACAAGGGTCACTTGGTGTGAGACAATACTCAATTCAAAGGAGTCTTTTCTTGTTTATTCACTTTCAAAGTTGACTGCACCATAGGATTAGGCTATTGCGGTGTTGCTGTAGCCTGTAAGTTGATAACACACACCACAAATTAAAACCTTTAATAACGAGTCTCCTCATTATATGTAGCTTTCTTTTCTTCAACTTATTGTTAACTTAGCACCACCTTATAATCTTCCAAAGGAACAAGTCTACAATCAGTATTATTACTAGAGCTCTCGTGTTCAAATTGAACAACAAAACCTTTTTCATAATTGGCCTCAAGGTCAACCTCTCCAAGTCTTCTTTGGCGGGTGTGGGGATGTAGGTCCTCTCTCTATCCATGCGGATACTATTAGGTGTAAGGCGGTCTCTTGGCCCCTGAAGTATTTGGGTATGTTGCTTGGCGGGAATCCTAAGACCCTCTCCTTTTTGGATCCAGTAGTTGAAACTGTTCACAAAAAATTAGCTGGTTGGAAAACATCTATATTTCTTTGGGTGGGCGGATCACCTTGATTAAAGCAGCTCTATCCAATGTTCATATCTATTTCATGTCTTTTTAAAATGCCTAGGAAGATTATGTTGGATTTGGAACAGTGTCAACGTGATTTCTTGTGGTCTGGTGGTATGCGGAGAAAAAATCATCTAGTGAAATGGGAGGACGTGTGGGGGCCCAAATTTTGCGGGGGTTTAGGGATTGGTCATCTTTTGGAGAAGAACCTCGCCCTTTTTGGAAAATGGCTCTGGCGTTTCTTTTGCAAAGAGGGCAGTTTATGGTATTCCATCATTCGAAGCAAGTATGGTTTGGCCCCCAACGGGTGGGATTGTGCGTGTCAAGCTTCTCCCTCTATGTCTTTACTTTGGAAAAATGTAATAGCTCTCTTTCCCTTGTTTTTCCCTTATATTCAGTTTGATGTTGGTGATAGCAAGAAAATTAGGTTTTGGAAGGACCTTTGGTGGGGAGACTCTTGTTTAGCTTCCTCTTTTGCTAAACTGTTTTGTCTCTCCAATCAAAAGGATGTATCTATTGCTGATGTCTTCTCTCTTTCTTTATGTGCTCACATGTGGAATTTGACATTCTCTAGGGATCTTTATGATTGGGAAGTTGATATTCTTGGTCCGTTGCTCTCTAGTCCGGAAGGCCTCTTTATTTCTTCTATGTTTCCAGACAATAAGGTTTGGATCCTCAAGTCTTCTGGGCTTTTTCTTGCAAATCTTTTTTCAGGTGCTGATTCCCTCAGAATTTTGATCGTAATTTCCCCTCCCATAAAATTTGGACGCCCCTAGTTCCCCAAAGGGTTAAGGCCTTTGTTTGGTCTATTGTGCTTCATCGCATTAATACTATGGACATCCTCCAAAGAAGATGTCCCTTTATGGCTATCTCCCCGAGTTAGTGCATTTTGTGTAAAAGGGGGGCTGAATCCCCAAATCATATCTTTGTTCACTGCAACTTCTTTGGGTTTGTGTGGAATCATTTTTTTTCCAAATTGGGAAGGACTAATATTTGGCCTCTAGGCATCAAGGATTTTCTTTGACAGTGGTCTTGTAATGGGCATGGTGTTCGTGGCAGGATTTTTTTGGAATGCTTAATGCATGAGGTTATGTGGGGAATTTGGAAGGAAAGAAAGACTTTTTGAAGACAAGGGTAGGTCGCGTAGCAAAGTGATTGATTCTATTTTTAGAGAAGTGGGTGACTGGGTGTTGATGGCTAAAGAATTTTATGGCATGCCGCTCTCCATGTTTATTTATGATTGGGTCTCAGGCCTCTCGGCTATTTCTTGGTCCCCTCCGAAGGCAAGAAAGGTTCTTTTGGATTGGACACCCCTCCTGCAGATTGCCTTAATTTGAACTTCGATGGTGCCTCTAAAGGTAACCCTGGGCCTGCGGGTTTTAGGTGTGTCATTAGAGACCATTTGAGTAAAGTCATTGTGCTCTCTACAGTCCTTTGGGAGTTTGTGATTCAACCTTAGCTAAAGTTATGGGCATTCTTATGGGCCTCCGAACTCTAAAGCGTCTTGGTATTTTTGGTTGTATGGTGGAAGGAGATTCAGAGGTGGTTCTTAATTGGGAGTTGGGATGGGGAACGGGCTCTTGGCATCATTCCTCTTCCATTCATGGAATCCGGGAATTAGCAACTGCCATGTCTACCTCGTTTCATCACGTGCCTAGATGCCAAAATTCATTAGCCGTCTGTCTTGCTAATAGGGGGGTTATTTCCCCGTCCTTGTTTTGTGAGAATTTTATTCCGGAGGATCCTTAGCTTGATTCCCCTTGTTGTATTTTAGTTCTTTTTCTTTTTGCCTTTTCAATAAAGTCAATTAATTATGCAAAAAAAAAAAAAAACCCTTCTTCATAATATCCACAACATAGTTGATCTACAACATTTTGTAAGATCTTTTTAACAATACTTATGGCATTTAAGCTCTTCTTATAGTTGTCACCGATCAAAAATTTGATTGGCTTCTCGGAAGGGAAAACAAACCTAGTCTTGTTTTAGAACCATCTTCAAAGGTTCTTTGTTACCTAATTGATTTACCTGATGCATTGGAGAGGCAGGGAGTCCACGTGCCCTGAGGATCTAGTCAGGTGCTTTAAGAGGCCTGGATACCTCGGTTATCAAAAAGAAAATGATTTAGGAATTGAACAGGCTTTGGTTTAAAGGAATCCAAGGTGAGCTACAAGGAATAGTAGTGGGTTGAATGGCAGGTTTTGGTTTAATGAAACGAAATAGGGTTTATGGGGTTTCTTAGAGAAGAAGATTGAGAAACTAAGAAATCAAAAATTTTAATGGATGAAAAAGCAAAGAAGGTGGCTACAGGGTTGGGAAAGGCTTTGGGATGATTTTATGCTGAAATAATAAAGGAAAATTGGATTTGAGAATTGAGATAACCTTGGTAACCGGTTATGTTAAATAGGCAAAAATTTAATTGAACTTATACATGAAGATAAAAGAATAAGAGGAGAGAATAGGAAAATCAAGAGAAGAAGAAATAAGAAGGATTCAAGAGAAGAGAGAGAAATCTTACCTAGGATTACTTAGGGTTCCACATGGCTGAATCCTTCAAACAAAATATACTTATAGTCATGCAATAAAATAAAATCCTGAGTTACACTACTCTATCTCCAAGCCCAATCTCTGGATAATGGCTTTGTTTTCACATCCGTGGATCTTCTAATTCACAATCCTATTTAAAGGAGGAGCTTGTGATGCAGCACACAGCTCTGATACCAAAATTGATGCAGCACAGGGTCAAAACAGGCTAGGTTACGAGGAAAACAGGAAGGTGAAGGTTGGGAGTTGATGGTTTGGAGGCTGGTAAGGTCTTTCACTGTTGGGAGTAATTATGGAGGGCAGGATAGCAAGATACTATAGGATTGAGAATACTTTATCTGATTCAGAACACTAATCAAACAGTAGGTGTGCAATAGGTTTAAAGGATGTAAGCTGAGGTGGTTAAATTCTGAAACCAGTAAGGTATTAGAGGGGTTTTATGAGGTTTATAAAGGCCCTAGATTAATAGGATCAGGGAATAAGGTTAATTCCTGGGATGAGCAGCAAAGTAATTATGGGGTTGTATAGACTGAAACAGAATACCCAAGCTGTTTGAAATAGGGTAAAGTACCGGGACATCAGGTCATGTGTTATGTGTATTCTTAGGAGAAGCAGGGTATGCACTGAGCTTGGTAATCTGAGAATTAATCTCTATAGTAATCATATTCTAATCAGAGTCTTACTTCACAGATTTATAGTCCAATAGTGGAGTTGGATTTATTGAAGAGATCCCCCAGTTCAAGTCTTCAGGGGATGAAACCCAGCAGTTGTAATGCTTCTTTAGATGGGGATCTTTGGCAATAAATCAAGGAACCAGCAAAACTTCCAGAGTGGATGATGCAGTAAGTACAGGAACAGAAGTGCCTCAGTCTTGATATCAAAACCAAGGAAGAAGCTTCACTCTAATGCTGCCGCAAGGATGAACTATGGTTGAAGGTCCTGATTCCAAATCGGGAGTTGATAAATTGGGATTTCTTCAGTGCCACAGGGTTTACAAGGATGCAGGGAAGAATTTCTGATAGCCAGAAAGTATTGGAAGATGTTTCTGTGGCTGGGAAATTAAGGTGGTGTTGTTGGGAATCAATGATGAGAGAGGGAACAAGGATTTGCAGGCTGTAGTAGCAGGTAATAAGAAGAAAGAAGAAGAAAGAGAGAAGAAGAAGAAAGATAAGGGAAGCAGGAAGGAGATATGTACCTTGTGGGTAGCAGGTAATAAGAAGAAAGAGAGAAGAAGAAGAAAGATAAGGGAAGGAGGAAGGAGATACGTACCTTGTGGGAAAATCCCTGACCCCCACTTGGTTAATTTCTAACCAAGCTTCAAACTGAGGCACAAGCTTGAAGGGAAAAAATAGTTCCACTTGTTAGGAGACAAAGGCCAGAAAAAAATCCTTATTCCAATAGTCATGTTGTGTACTAAGGCACAAGCTTGAAGGGAAAATAGTTTCACTCGTTATTAGAAGAAAGTCAGAAAAAAATTCTTATTCCAATAGTCATGTTGTGTACAAGGGGAGAACTTCTTTTAAATAAAAAAAATAAAGAAAATAGTAACTATCATAAAGGGGTCTATGTCCTTAGTCTTATAAAAGACTTTCTAAAAAAAAAAAGCTAGAAACGAGCAAAATCGTGTGGCTTCTCTGCTTTGGTCGACCAGCACTGATTTTCAATAAGATATGTGCTGCCACAAAAGCCCAAAAACAAAAATAATATTTCCTGCTATATCCTAGACTCTAATACTTCACAAACTATGAAATAAAACAATAAAATCATTAATAAAAAAAAAAATTCAAACAGCAAATCAAACTCTTCTCTTGGGATCCAAGGACTGGGTTTCCAAGCGTCTCCATGTGTGGGCCCCCACTTATCTCTAATGTCCGCATCAGTTTGCTAATGGATTCCCAGGCTACTGGATTCAAAGGCTCGAAAGCCTCTTGCCTATATTTTCCATGTTCATAGATTATAGACAAGACTATATCTCTATTCCTTGACAAACCTTGACAACCAAAAGCTTCCTAAAGAGACTCCTAATTAAAGTAGAACTTTTAAAAAAATACAAATCTTGTCATATTCTGATGCGTTGCTGTATTTTGGTCTTGACATTTTCAAATCACATTTGATTTTCATGATCTTGGACCCATTGGAAGGGATATTGAATAACCTGACAAATGACACCAATATTGAGCCAAACAGGTGAATTTTGACTTTCCAGAATAAGGCCCAAAGAAAGTGACATAAATACAACTTTCTTTTTTCCTAAAAATTAAATAAAACTTATTTTATTTGGAAAATAATGGAACCCCCATATTGACTAACTATCCAGATTAATTCAAAACTGACAAAGTTAATAACTGTTGCCAAATAAAATTCCAAACCCCAAAACTCCAAAAATACCCCTGCATGGGAGAAGATTGAGATTTCTCCTTCTTGGGTCTATTGTATAGGCTGTTTTGTATCAAACATCATTATAACACGCCAAAGAGCCTAAAGAAACAGGACTATTTATAATTTGTAGCAGTGCAATGGAGAAGCAAATTTTCACTGATTCCACCTCTGATTGGCACATAAAGCACATATTAGCTAGGCAAAGCCTTCTTGACATAATATTTCAATTTCATTTGATATCTTTAGCTAGATATGAAAAATAAAGATGTGCAAGGCCCTTATTAAGGATGGCATGCACAAAGCGAAAACAGGTATGATCTTCAGCTTGTAGATGATCAATGGATCTTTGATTTTATAATAGATCAATACATTGAAAATAGAAGAAATGTAAAAAAGAAACTATATTTTAATTCTTAATGGTATCATGTTTTTGTTTATCCATAAGTCTTTAATTGTGTTTTTTTTTCCTTTCGAACTAAGATGGGAAACCATAAAGAATACACAATAAATACTACTATTTTATGATTTACTAATTAATGATCTATGAACCTTATATATAGAGAGAGAGAGAATGGATCCATACTTGTAGGTTCTGTTGACAGTGAGTTCTTTCTCATTTAGACTGGAGGTTTTGAGGTCTTGTTCCCCTCCCAGTCCTGATGCTGTGATGCTTAATTGTTAGTCACAATTGGTAGAGATCTAGGCCTTCCTACATTTTTTTTGGGGGGGAGGGGGTGGGGAGTTGGGTGGGTGGGTGGGTTGGGGTGCAGATATGAAGATACCATCTTTTATGTATTCTTGGTTGGATAATACTAATAGGGCAAATGTTCTTGTCCATTTGCAAGGCCTTATGCTTAACCATACACTTGGGTTTTGATAGGGTGGTTGGTGGTGATAGAAGAAGATTCTAGCAATGCCACTTGGCTGGCCATATGGTTGTAATTTTCAGCCCAGCCTGGCCCAGCCCGAGCACTGGCTCAGATTATTAAAATAAATAGATGACCAAATGGCCAACCAATGAGTAATCTTTGAATTTGAAGCAGGTTTACTTGTGATGATAGTCATTTTCTTACATAGAATAGGCTTGAAGATGATGGTAATTGAGGTTTTAGTGTAAACAGCGGTATGTGTTATTTTGAACATGTGAAAGGTTCTTTGTTTTGAAAAACAATTGATTTTCTTTTTCATTATTTTGTGGTAAAATCGATTTTATATGCTAAGAAGGTGGTCCTTTAGTAGCCACAATACATTTGATTTTCTAGGTTGAAAACCTTGTTTGTGTGTCTGAGAGAGAGATGAAAAGAAGAAGAAGAAGAAACGAGAGAGAAGATAAGAGTTTGGATCAACCGTATGGACCTATTGTCTCATACGTAGTTTGTATTTATATCAAAAAGTGTATTTATATCAAAAAGGGTATTGGTATACATTATTACATATGGTATACCAAATGTATGCGGGTATATGGTACCCTTATTACATATAAGTCCCCGAATACTTCAACACTCCCCCTCAAGTTGGAGCATAAATGTCAAACTGACCTATCTATGATCAAAGAGGCCGAGGGGATTCTAGAAGATGAAGATAGTGCTTCAGATGGGGATATACCTATTAATGTACCCTACCCTCTTCTTTTTACTCATGTTGAAAAGGAAGAAGATTGGCGTTGTAGTAGCATTTTCCATACTAGAGTTAGATGCAATGGCCAAGTGTGTTCTATGGTGATAGATGGAAGCAGTTGTACTAATGTTGTCTCAAAAGATGCCGTTAGGAACGAAGATCGAGTCACATCCTTGTCCTTATAAAGTAGCATGGGTCAACTTGATGATATCATGGATCCGTACTTTGGTGACACCTTTAGTTAGCACATCTACTAGCTGTTGATCCATAGTAACAAAAAGAGTGCAAATCAGTCCACATGGTATTTCTCTCTGATGAAATGTCAGTCCACTTCTATGTGCTTGGTCCAATCATGTTGCATAGGATTGTGAGAGATACAAATGGCTAACTTGTTATCATAGTATAGGCTCATCGGAATTCGTACCTTAAGGCCAATCTCATGCAGCAGAAGCCTTATTCAAAGGGTTTCACAAATCTAATGTGCCATTGATTTATATTCTGCTTCAGCACTTAACCTGACAACCACTAATTGTTTCTTGCTTCTCCATGTTACAAGATTTCCACCTACAAATGAACAGTAACTGGAGGTTGAGCATCTATCTATGATTGATCTTGCCCAGTCCGCATCTGTATACACCTTAACTTTCACATGGTCATTGTTTAAAAATAGCAGCCCCCTTCCTGGAGTAGATTTGAGATACCTTAAAATGCATAAGGTAGATTCTAGATGTGTTATTCGTGGTGCATGCATGAACTAACTAACAACTCTAATGACAAAAACTATATCTGGCCTTGTGAGTGTGAGATAGATAAGCTTTCCAATAAGCCACTAATATCGTCCAACATCTATCAATGGTCTTCCATCCTGATCATTCAACCCATGGTTAACTTCAAGGAGCGTTCCTTCAAGGCAGGTCCATGGCTGATGGGGTGTTGTGTGCTAATGAGTTGATTGATGCTGGGATTCATCAAGGAAGGCCTGGGATTTTATGCAAGCTGGATTTGGAAAAAGGCTATGATCATGTGAATTGGGAATTCCTTATGTACGTGCTTCGGAGATGTGGTTTTGGGGTCAAATGGAGGCAATGGATTTGGAGATGTGTTAGCCTGGCTTCTTTTTCTTTGTTACTTGATGGGATCCCAAAGGTGCACTTTGAGTGCAGTAGAGACATTCGTCAGGGGGATCCAATTTCCCCTCTTGTTTCTTTTGGTGGCTGTTGTGTTGGGGAGTATGTTGGGAAAGGCTGCAGAGGCTGGAATGTTTGAAGGTTTTTCCCCAGGAAATGGAGGTCCGATGGTCTCCCTCTTGCAGTTTGCAGACGATACCATCATCTTCTATGATAACTCTTTGAGGTAGATAAGTTTGCTAAGATGTGTGTTGCGATGTTTTGAGGTGGTATCAAGCCTTAGATTAAATCTGGGAAAATGCATTTTATTCCCTATTGGTGAGGTTCCTAATTTGGATTAGCTAGCGGCAGACTTGGAGTGTAAACAAGGCAGCCTCCCATCTTCTTATCTTGGGCTTCCCCTAGGGGCGACTTACAAATAGAGAGAGGTTTGGTACCCGTTGGTGGACAGGATGAAGAAGCGGTTAAATGGTTGGAAGGCGAGGTACCTCTCCAAGGGAGGTAGACTCACCCTGATAAAGGTCTCTCTAGCTAGCATTCTGATCCATCATCTATCCGTGCTGGTGTTGCTTAAAACGATTTGCACCTCGCTGGAAAAGATTATGAGAAACTTCTTATGGAGGAAAGGGGAGGATGGCAGGGGGATGCATCTAGTTAATTGGGATAAAGTCTGCACTCCAAAGATGCTAGGAGGAGTAGGTATAAGGCGTTTGGACACTAGGAATGAAGCTCTCTTGTTTAAGTGGCTTTGGAGGTTTGGGAGTGAGGAGGATAGTCTATGGAGGCAGGTGGTAGTGGAGAAATTTGACATTAGTGATGGATGAGACCTTCATCTGGTGAGAGGTCCCTATGGGCAAAGTCTTTGGAAGGGCATCGCACAGCTAGCTCATAGTTATCGACAGGGTCTGACTTTCGAGGTGGGTGACGGGAGGAGAGTGTTATTTTGGGAGGATGTCTGGTGTGGGGAGCGGTCTCTGAAACAAGACTTCCAGGATCTGTATGACTTGGCAGTTGATAAAAAGTCTCGGGTGGTGGAAAATTACTCTATTTGTGGAAGGGAGATGGTTTGGAACCCAGTATTAGAAGACATTTGCATAATTGAGAAATTCCTAGGGTGATTGAATTGCTAGCCCATCTTCAAACTAAGAAAGTGGGCTACGGGCTGGAGGATAAGAGGATTTGGAAGGCAGCCTCAAGTGGAGAGTTCTCGGTAAAATCGTGTTATGGGCATTTTGATTAGCATGGTCAGCCGATGGGTCATTGGAAGGAGGTGTGCTACACTGGAGTTCCCCCTAGGATTCAATTCTTCATGTGGACAACGGCGTTGGAGAAGCTCTCTACTATGGATGCTTTATGGCGTAAAGGTTTCCCGTTGCCAAGTATTTGTCTTCTATGCCATCAAGATGCGGAGTCCATCAATCATCTTCTCATCCATTGTCCATTCGCTTGGGAGATTTGGTGCGGAGTGTCAAGCGAGTTTGGTTCCACATTTGTTGCCCCTATGAACATCGCAAATCTTCTCCTTAGGTAGAGGACTTTGGCTTTAAATGAGTTCGGTAAGAGGCTATGGAGGATAGTTCCCGCAGTGGTTTGTTGGGCTATTTGGTTGGAAAGGAACAACCGAGTGTTTGAAGGGTACTCCGAACCAGCTTGGCAGGTGTATAGGAGAGTTAAGAGCTACATTTTGTATTGGGCTAAGAGGTGTAAAGGTTATGATAGCATTCTTAGTGGGGAGCTGCATAGGAATTGGGGGAGAGTTATAGGGCTTTCAGAATCCTAAGAGATAGGTTTTTCTTCCACTCTGATGGTTTTCTCCTTCTTTCTTTCCTTTGTGACCTTAGAAAAGTTGGGCAAAAGTAACTAACGTTATTACTCTCTAAAAAAAAACCCAACAAAACCTTGGCACTATTGGCCTTATCACATAAAACGTTGTACCCCCCCTACAAGATCCTAAATAACCCCACATAAAATTCAATTTTAAATTTGGGCCCTCTTATGTGAGGGCACACATACAGAAGCCTAATAATGTTGTCCGCATCATGTTTTGTATTGGGGTATGGTCGTTCAATCAAGTTTTGGAAAGATTTATGGTGGGTAATCAAAGCCTTTCTTCACTCTTTCCTAGATTGAATCGATTATCCACTCAAAAAGAGTCTCTTGTATGTGAAGTCCTTTCTTCTTCCTAACAGGTCTTTCTTGGAACTTGAATTTTTCCCGTGATCCATATGACTGGGAAGTGAATACATTGGGTAATCTTTTATCCAGTATTAATGAGGTCTACATCTCAACCTCCTTTCCTAACAAAAGGCTTTGGATCCTTGAGTACCAAAAAATTTTCCTCCAAATCTATTTTTAGGGTCTTGTTGTCGGTCCAAAATTCTCCAATGCATTTCCATTCAAAAAGATATGACGATCTCCAACTCCTCCAAGGGTTAAAGCGTTTCTTTGAATAGTGGCTCTTATTAACACTATGGACATGCTTCAAAGAAGGAGACCATCTATGGCCCTTAATCCGCATTAGTGTCCTTTGCAAGAAGGATTCTAAGTCAACTAACCACATCTTTGTGCATTGCAGCTTCTCCAAGTATATATGGAACTACTTTTTGACAAGTATAATGTGGATGTGTGTGATGCCAAAGGAGATGGTGGATCTTATTTCTCAATGGCATGGTTGGGGAATGAGAAACCGTGGTAAAATGTTTAGGGG
>JAOXJP010044089.1:0-16279 GCA_025762735.1 Platanus orientalis
ATTTATTTAAAAGAAATTTTAAATATTTTATAAAGATCTTATTCACCCCCCTCTAGGATCCATTTCGGGAATTTCAAACACAAGTTTTATAGGTTCGGCACAATGGCCTACGTCCACTCTCCAAAAGCTCGCTACTGAACTTAAGTAATTTTCATTAAGATTAGTTATTACAATCTAAGTCAAAATTAACTAATAGTCTTTCTACTTGCACTAAGCAAGCTATTCACTATACTCGGTGTCTCTGGCGAGTATAGACTTACTTCCAATGTCTCTGGCGGAAGCTAAACAATATGAATATAAAAATGTATGAAAATGAATACAAAATGAAAGCAAAGTTTACCACTTAATGGTTGATGTTGCTATTCTTACCAAGTTGGAGTGATCCTTGATGAGCTAGAGTACCTATTGATCCCATTAGCTATTAACTTGATGAGCTAATGTGCCTACCCTCTTAAGTCAACCCACAAGTGTCTCTCCTCTTAAGTTAATAGCTTAGAAGAGTATAGGAGAAAGTGAGAGAAAGATTTCAAGGAGATTTTTGGTCTTGGATGCTCAAAACAGTGAGGGAGGAAGATTTCAACTCACTTTTAGCAAAAACAATAACTCGCACTAGAATACTTGAAGGCTTTCCCCAAAGAGAAAAGTTTTCCTCTTATAGGGGATGTGGATCCCTTTTAAGCCCTTTGATTGGAATCTTTTAAAATAAGCAACATTTGCGAGTCTTAAATTTTCGAAATGGAGTTCAAATTTCGAACTATTTCAAGAGAGGGAAATAAAATATCATTTTCTCAAAATTGCCCATAATCGATCATGAGAGTGGTGAGTGATCACGACCATGATCGATCCTGAATCTCGTGATCGGTCATGAATCATGCCATGGAGGGCCTTAAATCACAATCTAGCAGACTATGATTGGTCATGCCGTGATTCTTCATAGGATCGATCACAAATCTTGGGAAAGTCATAATCATTCTCATGATTGGTCATGAGACTTAGGGCCAAGCTCTTAGGAGTTGCAGACTGAGAGAAAATCCTCTTTGTGATCGATCATGACCTTGATTTTTGCATTATATTGGATCTCTGTAGGAGCAGTGTTAAGGTCATTTTTCTAGGGCCCTTTGTGGGTGATTCTACACATGCTAAGGCATCTCATGAGCTATATGTGTCACTCTCCTCACCATAAATTATGCATGCATATACCTTTGTCTTTGAGGCAACCTGAAGTGTCTTCCGGTCTTATTCTTCTAGTCTTTACTTCAACTTGTCTTTTTGTCTTGATCTTTGGAATTCATGTGAGCACTACTTAAGACATACAAACCTTACACACTTGGTTTGTCCATAGAATTGACATCTAATACATTACATGTATTTTATAGATCCTAAAATTTTACAACATTTGCATTTACTAGTAGGATCCTAGAAATCCTTGCTCCTATTATGTGATATGTGATGAGATCTTTCCATATTATATTAGGATGTTAGAAATTCGTAATCTAATTTGTGAAAAAACATGGTTTTACATGATTGGTTTATGTATTGTTTGGATGATTTCCAAGACATTGCTCTTCTACCAAGTGTGAATACAAATCCACTTGTGGACTCCAACTCATTACATGATATGTATTATTTGGATGACTCCCAAGACATTGCTCTCTCTCTTTTCTTTTCTTGTTTTTTAAGAAAACATAAGGTTGCCACTTAGGAAGATGAACCCAAAAGGTTCTAGGATATACAACCCAACGGACTGACATAGGCCAGCCTGAGCAAGCTGTTGAGCTGCAGAATTTGTTGATCGTCTCACAGCATTAAACATGTATAAAGGAAGAAAAAAAAAATTATAACACAATACATACTTTCTCGTTACAAATCCGCATGATCATAAATTGTCTGAACCTGCTCTACTGTTTTTAACGTACGGCATTCACATGTATCCATTGAATAGTGAATGGGGCCATGCAATCTAGCCATGTACCCTATATTTGCTGAGTTCACAAGTCTGAATGGACATGTACCACTCCAATCCCTACTCACGGTGTCTGATAAAGGGTGTATCAATAAACACACAAGTACTTATTTATTGTGTATTTACTGTAGCAGCCTCCTTTGACCCATGTGTATTGACTCAAACACCCTTGTCAGGTCACATGTCATGCACTGATTGGTAATGGAATATGATATCTGTCCATTCAGACTAGAGATAATTCAAAATCATATTTGCTACCCTTAAAAAGAATCTAGCCAGTATCTTCCGGCACCTTGGATTCTATGAGTCCCGTGGGAGTCCACCTCAGGACAGTCAAAGTAATTACCAAAAGAAGAAAGAATGGTTTGTCATTATCGTAATCTTTTGCCTCAGATATTACTTAGATTAAAGACTCCACAACCAGGATTTAAGCTCCTATAAAATGAAATTCCAATCGATGAGAATTTTACAGGGGCTGCATTCATGGAGCCTCGTTCTGTCCACCGAGGATTTGATCGACCCCTTAACAAACACCTATGGTCCACCCAGCTATGGGCACATCATATCAAAAAAGTGATTTACATTTTTTGGGAGAGGATTTTCACTTTCTTGACGTGATGTGCCTGCCACTGGTTGTGGACGGGCTGTAGGTGTTCATTGACCAAATCCTCTAGGCATTCTATCCAGCTGGAATTTGGTGCGACCCCTTAAAAAAAGCCTAAGATCTGTCCTACATCAAGGGCAGACACAATCAGCACTAGAAAAGAGATTTACACTTTTTTGAGGGGTGATTGTCATTGATGGGGAAAACCACGACCCTAGAAAGGCAAGGCGCAGGAGGTTCCGAGGATTCTAACCCAAAACCCTCGACTACCTGAAATTGAAGCCCCCAACCCCGAATCAAAACCATCCCTCAGTTACTCAACCCCAGATAATCCTGGGGCCCTTAATCCTTAATAAGACCCCGACCATCAAAGACGACTACCCTGACTAAGTCAGCCTAAGGATAAGCATGATCTAAAAACCGTTATCTGAGCAGAATATTTCCTGCAACAAGCCTACCGACTCTGAGAAAATGACAGAAAGGACAGGAGAGACACGACCAAGAATGTGGGCAACAATGCCACGCGAGAACGTGGGGGAAAAGTGACAGGGGAGATTCACCTTGATACGCCCCAACTCGAGCCTATAAATATGGGTATCACTTCGTCTTCCAGGTATGAGACATCTGAAACACCCTAAGGGAAGAGCTCCTCTCACTACAATTCCCCCCATATTTTTGACTTGACCATCAGAGAGCTAGAAGTTGGCACCTCGCCGGCCCTAGCTTCCTAACTTCTCTTTGCTGTTGGTGTGTAGAACCTGCCTCGCTAGAGATCTGGACCAACCATCGGACCATCTAATTGGTGTAGAGGAAATCTACAAGACCAACTCGCCATCAGTTGGCGCCGTCTGTGGAATTTGTAATTTGTTTCCGACTAAACTAAAGGTCCACATGGTTAATACTAGGTTGATGGCGGCTCACCAGGACCATATCAATAGTGTTGACGGGCTAGAGACCTCTGTCTCTGATGGGGCACGTCCCTTAGCCCCAATGGTGAACGCATTGGAGCAGAAGATTCAAGGGTTAATGACGAATGTGCAACTGTTGATGGAGTAGAATCAGGAGATTATCCTAGAGCTAAGGAGCTGGAAGACCGTACCAGGCAATGGCGATACCGGGCAACCTGCATCCAATGCCTCTCCAACTCAAAGTCACGACCAAGGGCATGAAGACGATGTGTTGAGCATCTCGCCTTCTTTGTTTAGAAAAGGTCACCATGAAGGAAGGGTTGGCGTCCCAAGTTCCTGGGAAGAAAAGATGGAGGACATAAGGAAGGAGATGGGGATGATGAGGGAGGCATTGAAAGGCAAAGCCCCAACCACCATCGATGAACTTATCCACAGATGGATCATCCTTTTACCATAGAGGTAATGACCCGACCCCTCCCTGACAAGTTTAAGCCATCACAGATGGAAGTGTTTAACTGTGGCAAAGACCGGTTGGATCACTTAGAGGCCTACAAGACGTACATGAGCCTCCAGGTGGCACATGACGAGATAATGTGCTAGGCTTCGACGACGATCAAGGGACCCGCCAGAGTTTGGTTTGGCCAACTGAAGCCTGGAAGCATATCCAACTTCACGGTGTTGAGCCGGCAATTTGTTGGTTATTTTATCGGCAGACATAGGCATCGGAAGCCGGCTACCCATCTCCTGAACATCAAACAGAACAAAGGAGAGTCGCTGCGGGACTACATGTCTCAATTCAACAAAGAGACTCTACAAGTTTACAATGCTAATGAGAGGATAATTGTGGCAACCCTGACGGTGGGTTTAATGCCTTCCAAATTCCTATTTTCTCTTTCCAAGAACCCCCCAACCTGGATGGCCGATCTCATGGTAAAGGTGCAGCAACATATGAACGCCGAAGATACTCTTAACGCTAGACAAGAACGAGACGTCAGGTCTAATCCGTAGCATGACAAAAGGAAAAAGGAGCAGCAACAAGTTCCTCGACATTCATGGGACTCAGCCACGGATCAACCTTCCCCCGAGTAAGTTTCAAAATTACACCCCTCTCAATACGCCTATAAAATAGGTATTCGTGCACATAAGGGATGACCCGAGTATCAAATGGCTTGAGAGAATCCACGCTCCGCCAGAGAAGAGGAGCCACGACAAGTACTGTCATTTCCACTAGGACCATGGTTACGACACCAACGACTGCTTCGACTTAAAGGAGCAGATTAAGGCCCTGATTTAGAGAGGCCGATTGTAGAAGTTTGTCAAGGGCGACAGCATATCAGGTGCTAGAATGCCCGTCAAGATCCCCCAACTCAAGAAGAAAGAAGGCCTAAGGGACCTATAGGAGAGATAAGGGTGATATCCAAGGGTTTTGTAAGAGGAGAGTCCCGTTTGGCTTAGAAGTCGTAGGTGAGGCAGATCTGTGTAGAAAGGGGTCTACAACTTATGGCGATGGAAAGGCCAACGAAACAACACAAGTCAGGGTGCCCACCCATCACCTTTTCAGCAAAGGATGCCCGAGGGGTAAGTCAACCGCATGACGATCCTTTAGTGGTGACCTTGGTCATTTCCAATTATCTCACGCACCGCATCCTCATCGACAACGGTAGCTCAACAAATATTCTCTACCTTCCCACCTTCGATCAGATAGGAATCGGGCGAGACAAACTCAGGCTTGTCCAAACACCATTGGTGGGATTCACAGGTGACTGGTTGCTTCCATTAGGAATGATCAACTTACCCGTCACAACTGGCATAAGAGAATGTCAAGCGACCCGAGTAATAGATTTTCTGGTGGTCGATTGCCCCTCGGCCTACAACGCGATACTCGATAGGCCTACATTGAACCGACTCAAAATAGTCACATCAACGAATTATCTGTTGATGTGCTTCCCAATAAAGACCAAAATCAGAGAAGTTAGAAGGGACTAGGTGGTAGCCAGGGAATGTTATATCACTTCACTAAAAGGGGAATCGATCTCTAGAGAGAACATGTCAATTGAAGGCCTGGAAGTCCGAGATGAGAGGACCAGAGTAATAGCAGAACCTGGGGGAGAGCTGGAAGACATCATCCTCAACACCGACACGCCTAATGGAATAACCCGGGTGGGGTTAGACCTACCAGAAGGATTCAAAGCTCGGCTAAGGGACTTCCTCATCAAGAACCAGGATGTGCTTGCTTGGACGCATGAGCACATGCTGAGGATAGATCCCCGAGTGGTCCTACATAAGCTAAATGTGAAGGCTGCTTCGAGGCCCATCAAGCAGAAGAAAAGAAACTTCGCTCCAGAATGCAATCAAACAGTCGCGGAAGAGGTAGAGAAGCTACTGGCAGCCGGTTTTGTGAGGAAAGTTTACTACCCCAACTGGCTAGCCAACGTTGTGATGGTACGAAAGCCAAATGAGAAATAACAAATGTGCGTCAACTTCACCGACCTAAACAAATCATGCCCAAAGGATAACTTCCCACTCTCGAGGATCAACACCCTGGTAGATTTGATAGCAGGCCACCAGACGCTCAGCTTTATCGACACCTTCTTGGGGTATAACTAGATTAAGATGTACGAGCCCGATCAAGAGAAGACTGCCTTCATCACTGATTGGGGGCTCTACTATTACCAAGTCATGCCATTTGGATTGAAGAATGCTAAGGCGACCTATCAGAGACTAGTCAACAAAATGTTTAAGGGCCAAATCGGAAGGAACATCAAGGTGTATGTGGACGACATGCTAGTGAAAAGTCTTCAAATCGAGCAACACCTCTTAGACTTAAACGAGACTTTTCAAACTTTGAGAAAGCATAGAATGAAGCTTAATCCCAGTAAGTGCGCTTTCAGGGTGTCAACAGAGAAATTTCTCGGGTTCATGGTGTCCTAGAGAGGGATAGAAGCCAACCCTGAGAAAGTGAAGGTGATCCTCGATATGCAAGCACCCAGAAACATGAAGGAAATACAACACCTGGCCAGTAAGATCGCAACTCTCAACTGATTCATCTCTCATGCCACTGAAAAATGCTTACCCTTTTTCTGCCTGTTGCAAAAGGCGTTCTGTTGAAACAAGGAGTGCGACAAGGCCTTCAGCAAGCTCAAAAACCACCTCAACCACCTGTCAATGATCAACTAACCGAAGCAAGGGGAGGTACTCTACTTATACCTATCGATATCAGAAACAACATCAAGCTCGGTGTTGGTAAGAGAAGAGGTCGGGACACAAGCACCCATGTACTACACTAGCAGAGCCTTCAAAGGAGTGAAAGAAAAGTACCTGAGGGCATAAAAAATGGCTTTGGCTTTGGTCGTCACTGCACGAAGGCTTATACCATATTTTCAATCTCATGCCATCCGGGTCTTAACGATCAACCTCTCTGGGTGATACTACATTAGCCCGAGACTTCGGGGAGGCTAGTGAAGTGGTCGATAGAATTAAATGAATTCGACATCGAGTACCACCCTTAAGGAGCAATTAAGGGCCAAGCTATTGCCAACTTCATTGCCGAATACACCTACGACATAAATGTCGAGCCCGTGACACATGGCGTGTAGCAAGAAGAGGCCAACTAGGAAGAATGGGTCGTGCATGTAGACGAATCTTCCACCAGCATCACTGTCGGAGGAGGAGTCTTGATTACACCAGAGAAAACCAAGCTTGAATATGGCATAAGGTTCGGGTTCAAGGCAACCAACAACGAGGCCAAGTACGAGTCAATGATCACAAGGCTGGGCCTCACTCGCGAGCTTGAGGTGAAAAAGATAAGAGTCAGGAGCGACTCCCAGTTAGTGGTTAGGTAAGTACAAGGAGAGTATGGCGTAAAGGATGACCGAATGAGGCAATACCTTGCCATAGTAGAGAAGGTGAAGTCCCAATTTAAACGTTTCACCATACAACGAGTCCCCCGAGGGGACAACGAAGATGCCAACAAATTAGCCAAGCTTGCATCATCCACTTCTAAAAACTTGGCCCCAGGAGTTATGGTAGAACATCTTCTCTAGCCAAGTATCAAGGCGAAAGAGGACAAGGAAATCAACGTGACCAGCCTTAGGCCTGGATGGGCTGTACAAATCATAAGATATTTAGGATGGCCAACTGCTAGAAGATAGGGAGGAAGCCAGAAAAACGAGGACACGGGCTAGCCAATATCTGATGCTTGGCGATGTCCTTCACAAAAGAAGCTTTACCCTCCCTCTGCTTAGATGCTTGTTCGAAGAAGCCAACTATGCCCTCCGAGAAATTCATGAAGGGATATATGGGAATCACTCGGGGGGCAGATTTATAGTCCATAAGGCAATCAAAGCTGGGTACTATTGGCCTTAATGTAAAGGGATGCCGCCCACCTCGCCTAAAAGTATGACAAATGCCAGCGATTCACCAACATCCCAAAGAGGCTAGCAGAAGAATTAACCTCGATAGGACCGTAGCCCTTCGCGCAGTGGGGAATTGACATAGTCAAGCCATTCCCTAGGCGAAAGGGGTAAATGAGATTCTTGGTGGTGGCTATCGACTACTTCACTAAGTGGGTGGAGGCTAAAGCTTTAGCAAAAACCACCGAGAGGAATGTTCGAGACTTCACTTGGAACTCTATTATCTGCTGATTTGGGATTCCCCAAGTCATCATTACCGACAATGGGAAACAGTTCGACAATGCCCGATACCGAGAATTCTGCGTTGGGCTTGGTATCAAAAACCATTTCTCCTCGCCAACTCACCCCTAAGCCAATGGCCAGGTAGAAGTTACCAACAAAACTCTGCTAAATATAATAAAGAAGAGGCTCAAAAGTTCAACAGGCCTTTAGCTCGAGGAACTCCCGAGCATCCTATGGGCCTACCGCACCATTGTAAGAACTTCTACGAGGGAGATCCCTTTCTCACTGGCCTTTAGAACCAAGGCGGTAGTGCTAGTGGAGATTAGGATGACTACACACAAGACGGCTAGCTTCGACCCAGAAAAGAATGAGGAGGGTCTCAGAAACAACCTTGACTTGCTAGAGGAAAAGAGAAACGACGCTACCATACGAGTAGCAGTTTACAAGTAAGAAATGGCTAAGTACTATAACTCCCGAGTGAAAGCAAGGAGGTTCATTGTTGGGGATCTGGTTCTTAGAAAAGTAATGAAGGCAACACAAGACCCGATAAAGGGAAAGCTAAGGCCAAACTGGGAAGGGTCGTACCGGGTGATGTGATGTAATAGGCCCAAGACTTACTACCTTGAGACTATGCGAGGGGAGGCCTTACCATGACCATGGAATGTAGAACATCTGAAAAAATATTATCAATGAAGCCTGAATTGCAATCTTGATTACTAACGTATTCTGAATTATGCAGGGTCAATAGCAATTATAACCCTCAATCACGAAGATGACCCCAAGCCACGAGGATGGCACACCACACTGACTCTAGCTACAAGATTAGCCCTGGGTTACAAGATTAACCCTCAGGTCATGAAGATGACCCCAAGCCACGAGGATGGCACACCACACCGACTCCGGCTACAAGATTAGCCCTAGGTTACAAGATTAACCCTCATGTCAAGAGGATGACCCCAAGCCGCATGACTGGCACTCCCTCCTGACTTTGGCTACAAGACTAGCCCTAGGTTACGCGATTATCCCTCAGATCACAAGGACAACCCCGAGCCTCCAGACTGTCACGCCCCTCCAACTCAAATCTATATGGCTAACCCCGAGTCTTAAAATCAGGCGACCTCTAGATTAAAAAGGTCTAAAGCGAGAAAGAAGCCATATGAACCCAGGAGAAAAACCCAAGTCACCTCGCCTTCACTAAGTACACCTATGTCCTAGCGTATGATTCAAGCCTAGATAGGTATCTAAGGATACCTGATGGCACTGAGTGCATATGGCTAATAAGGGTGCCACCGGGAACCCTTATTTACCAAGAATTGTGAGGGACCCGACAGGCCTCCATATAATTACCAAGGGATCCCTATACTTTGAAAATTACATTGGGGAAAACATTAATAGCCCCAGGGTCTGTTTAATGTTTAAATAAATTTTAAAGCCACTTACACCAGCCTACTAGGATGCCTTTTACCTTACTCGGAAGAAAAGCTCAAAACCCCCAAGACCTACTTATACTTGGAAATATTCATGGTTACGCACCATCGTCTACTCAAACACGCATATGACACATAAAAATAATAATATATACACATGCACACGACACTAAGAATAAGAAGCAGGAGACACAAAAGGGAGAATTTCATTAGGTTGAAAATAGTTACAAAAAAGGGGGATAGGAAAGAAGCTGGAAACTATTTCTCGGGATTAACATCCCTCATTACAGTGTCTTCCAAGCTAGGTTCCTCTGGCATATCTGTTAGCACCTCGACCGTCCCCTCAGTCATTCCCTCCTGGTCACCCCCGGTGGTCCCCTCGTCGACCATAGCATCGCCCTAGCCTTCCTCTTCCTCCTCCTCGTCCTTAGCCTCAGTTCCCCTAGGCTTGATAGATGAGAAGTCGATGTCGGGAAATTGCTCAGATGCGACGTCCATGAATTCCTCCCATCCTTCCCAAAAACAATCAACCCGAATGATTCTGAAACCGTTTGAGGCCAAATATCTGGCCTCTGCCTCTCAAGAGACTTCCTCCTGCATCTCCTGCCTCTCCCTCTCCTCCGCCTCGAGCTCGAGGCACACCCGTTCCAAGGCCTCCTCCATTGTCTTCTTCCTCGTATTCTCGACAGTCATCTTGAGGTCACTTTCAGCCCTAATGTGCCGGTTCATCTCAGCTTTGAGGTCATTTCTGGCCCAGGTGATCTCTGCCTTAGAATCTCGCAAGCGAGCGACCAAATTCTTGATGCATGCTACATGCTCGATAGCCTTCTTAGCCAAGCTAAAGCGCTCTTCCTCCGACAGTTGGAGCCTCCTCTTGAGGCCAACAACCATAGACTTGGCTTCCTCTTTGAAAGCCAAGTGATCATTTTTGTCTTTGGCAAGGCGGTTGAGGTTGTTATTTTTGACCTGCTCGCAATATTTGTACCTCTTGATAGAAGTAGCCATTAGAGCCACGGTCTGCAAAAAAAGAGCAAGGGGAAGGGAAAAGGTAAGAAACCGAATTAAAATTAGAAGAATGGGTAAACAACACAACACGGAAAGACGTAATAAAACTTCTTACCTTGGTCATGTAGTGCATCATATCTCGATGCATGTCGGCAGGAGAGAGATGCTTCTTCAGGTATTCAACATCAGAGGCGGAGACACTGTCCAAGAGACAGGCACCCCTAGGACTAGTCCTTAGTAACCAGGAATCTGACCTAAGGAGGGAGTCGTCTACCCCTTAATCAGGAGTAGAAGTAGAGGCTGCGACAGTAGAAGGGGCCTCGGTAGTCGTGGATAAAGCTAAGGGAGCTATAGGAGCTGGGGTCTTCACTATAGGGGCAAGGGAGATGAATGGGGGAATCTCCAGCTGAAGAGTCTTGGCTGGAGCCCCATTTACAGGAGGAGAGGGACCCTTGGCATCCTCTTCTAGGTTGATGACTAAGATGGCAACGGGAGCAGAAGGCACCGGGGCCATCTCAGGAGCAAGGTGCTCGAAAGGTCCTCCGAGAGTGATGGGATGTTTCCTCTTCTTTAAGGTCGTACCTGGCCCCGCCCGGGTGGTCAATGGTTGAGTAGTCTTCTTTGCCCCCTGGGCTGCATCCCTGATCTCTTTAACCTTGCCGAGATAAATCATGTCGGTCTTCATCGCTACACAAAGACAAACCTAAGGTAAAAAAAAAAAAAAGGGAGAGAGAGGAGGGGGTGAGTGCATTATCGGCAGGGTCAAGGCCAAACCCACACTAAAAGAGCCAAGTCAGCGTAATTAGGTCCCAGAAGGCGTCGATAGGAAAATTCACGACTTTCTTGATACGTTCCTCCTCCTCGTCGGACACCTCACCCACTTCGATAGCTAAACAAAAAAAAAGAGAAGGAAATAAGGTACAGATAAGTCAAAGACATAACAAAAAAACAAAAGTACACATGACAGGAAACGATAAGTAACAACTTACCTATCGGGCTAATGACTAATGCCCAACGTCGATTGACCTTAACTTTCGGTACCTCGCCCGGTGGGCATTCCCAATTCTCACCCGAGATGAAAAAGTATCGGGTCTTCCACCCACTACATGAACTTAGAAGCCCCATCACCAGAGTCAGCAGGGGGTCCCGACTAGCGAAGAAGAACCACCTTGGTTCTTGTTCTTTAACAACATAACAACGAAAAAATTCTCTTACAGTAAGGTGGTGCTGCCCTTGAAAGGTCAGTTCCCATAACACCATGCACCCAATGCCTATCCGTCAGACATTGGACATTAATTGCCCGAGCACCAGCCTAAGGCAAAGCAACAGTTCCCTGAAGAACTAAGGAACCGGGAACCTAAGGCCCGCCATAAGGACCTGCTTATATAGCGCCACGCTATTGCCTAGAGCTTTAAAAGCCTGGGCCTCCCCTAGGGCTGTGAGAATTACCCCCTTGGGGATTTGATAAATTGTGTAATACCAGGTGAAGGTCCTTACCCCCAACTCAGAGACCTATTGAGCGGCCTTAAAATCTTCTTTGGGTGCAATCTCCTTGGCCGCCTCATAGGCACTAGTCGAAGCAAGCTCGACAGCTTGCCTTGAGGAAATTTACTGAACTTCTGAGAAGTCGTCGGCCTCGTCAATCATCCTATCAATGGTACCCCTAGACACCATCTATTCAAAGAGTAGGTGCATGAAATGATAAAAATACTAGGTAAAACGAATGTTGTTGGAAAAAGAAAAACTGGCAACATCGACAGAAGCAGAGAAAAAATGAGAAAAGACACTAAGAAAAAGAAACACCCAACACCGATGAGGAAAATAGACAAAATGGGGGGCCTAAGGAGAAAAGTACCTTGAGAAGGGACAAATGCGAGGAGATCAGAGTATGGCGGATAGTTGCCACCTAGGCAAAAATAAGCCACCGGAGATGAAAAGCTGGGATGTAGTGGATTAAGTTACAGCTTGCAGAAATGCAGGAGTCGCCAAAAATTGCCTCAGAAGCAAGAAACAAGAAGCAGAGATGGAAATCAAATCAAAATGGGGACGAAGGAAGTATTTATAGTAAACCCCGATTGTCCCTGACCCTACATGTGTCGCCCATCCAAGGGCTAAAGAAATAAAACCGGGAAATGAGGTGGCACACAAATCCCTAAAAATTAAAACGTCTTAAACGACAGTCATTAGATAACTTAGAAATCCAAAACAATGCGACGTTTTACCTGACCCCCGACAGGCGCAAGCACGCCCTCTCAGTTATTGAAATGCATTAAATGTGAAGCTATCATTAACACCCATCTTAACTAACATTACCTCAATAGTCGAAATGACATGCCCCCAACCCCCTAAAGCGGATGGATACGAACGATTTACATTCTCGAGCCATTCAACTCCAGGACACTGGAATGGGGGGGCAACTGATGGGGAAAACCACAACCTTAGAAAAACGAGGCCCAAAAGAATGACCCTAGAAAGGCGAGATCTAGGAGGTTCCGAGGATCCTAGCCCAAGACCCCCCCGACTACCCGAAACCGAGGTCCCCCCGATTACCCAAAACCAAAGCCCCTAACCCCGAATCAAAACCATCCCTCAGTTACGCAACCCCGAATAATTCCGGGGCCCTTAATCCTTGCTAAGAATCCGACCGTCAAAGACGACTACCCCAACTAAGTCAACCTAAAGATAAGCATGATCTAAAAACTGTTATCTGGGTAGAATATTTCCTGTAACAGGTTTGCCAACTCTGAAAAAATGATAGAAATGATAGGAGAGACGCGGCCAAGAACATAGGCAACAATGCCATGCGAGAACGTGAGGGGAAAGCGTAGGCGAAATTCACCTTGATATGCCCCAACTTGAGCCTATAAATATAGGTATCACTTCGTTTTCCAGGAATGAAACATCTGAACCACCCTAAGGAAAGAGCTCCTTTCACTATAGTTTCCCCTATATTTTTGACTTGACTATTGGAGAGCTAGAAGCCGGCGCCCCGCCGGCCCCAGCTTCCTGACTTCGCTTTGCTGTTGGTGTGTAAAATCCGTCTCGCAAGAGATCTGGACCAATAATTGGACCATCTGATTGGTGTAAAGGAAGTCCACAAGACCGACTTGCTATCGGTCACTTTTCGGCACTGATGTATCCACCCCGGATGTAGGGTGGACCTTAAGTGTTCTTTAAAGGGTTGCACCAAATCCTCAAGGCATTCTATACTATTCATCCCCTCCAAGAATTAGTGCACCCCCTAAAGTGCCCCTGCATGCAAAGGAGGGGGGGCACATCACCTTGAGAAGTGATTTACTTCCCCCCCCCAAAAAAAAAAAAATAAATAAAAGAATGTAAATCACTTTCAAAGTGATGCATTCCCCTATGTAGGGGTCCCAGCTGGATCCTTTGTGGATTTGTATAATAGGTTGGGATTTGGTGCACCCCTGATAGAGGGAGACACATCAGCACCAAAAAAAGATTTACACTTTTTGGGGAGTATTTTCACTTTTCGGTGCTATGTGTCCACCCCGGATGCAGGGTGGACCTAAAGCATTTTTTAAGGGGGACACACCAAATTCTCAGGGATAGATGACCTACAAATCTGTGAGGGCTAATTTTATCATAGACATGGTAGTGGAAGGAACGGATCCTCTCCTGCAGCCTTATGACATGTTAAAGTCCTGTCTAACAGATGACACTTTTTCCTACTAATCATGCCATGCCACCTGTTAGACAAGACCTTAGCAGGTCATAACAGCAGGAGAGGATCCTTTTTGGGCAGCGGAGGGTATCTTAGTATTGTGCACCCCTGCTGATATAGGCAGCCTTGTGTGTCGTCAGCAATGTGTGTCGTCACATCCTAATTGGTTTCATAGAGGATCTTCCAGAGAAGCTTACATTATGTTAGATTTTATCAATTCTCACATATAAAGGTAGCCTTCTGTTTAGAATGATTGTCTGTGTTGACATAGACCTCTATAGGCATGCCATTGATACATGATGGGTTTCTGAATTTAGTCTCTTTTTTGAACATCTACTTTTTCATTTGACACTTTTTTGGACGTTTTTATATCGGCTCATAAATCACCATACATACTACACACTACTGATCTTTGCACAGGAAAAGAAGAAAAAGCTAGAGAGAGTAGATCCCTGTGCTGAAGAACGCACACATGCGCACACACACACACGCACATCAGATTAACAGAAAATTCCTCAGGAAAAATACAATTACTGGAGAAGAGTCCTCCTCTTGGATTCAATAAAATTTCCATACTTCAATTTCAATTTCGGGATGTTGAATTTGAAGTACGTCAAAATTTTGGATACTGCTAGTTTTACAAAAGCACATGAGCCCTTCTCTGCCCCACGTATCGTCACCCAACTGATTCCCTACACCTGTATAAATAATGGATACAACTCTCGAATTGAACAATGCGGCTCACGAACTGGTAGGGGTTCACCATGTTTCTTACTTTCAAAATCTGCACGGTACTTACGGAAACGTTTACAGTGGAATCAAGACTTACCAAGGTGGATGATCATCTTCTGAAGTCTTTGGTGGGACCGGTTTCCAACCAGGTTTCTTGTCCCAGTACATATCATAATATATGTGGCCCGGACTGTGGTTTTCCACACAGCACCATATACCCACATACCTGTTCACACGGTTTCTGAACTTTTCCTCACTCGTCTGATCAATAATTCACATACACATTGCTTCAGTAGACAATAAGCAAAGAAAATATAGTTGTTCTTTTGTCACAATGCAAAGGAAATAGAGTACTTGCCTTGTCAGTAAAACCTTGGAACGCATTTTGCATGGATGAAAACTGTATGACTTTAACATCCTTGAATGAGGAGAATACTGTTTTAAACTGTTAGATGTAAAACTCTGTGGTTAGGTTTTCATGGAAGAATATATATGGAATGCAATTTTAGTAGAACTAGAAATAAAATCGACAGAATAATTAAGATTGACAACAAACAGATACCCGATAATGATACATCTTAGTTGTATAGGTTCAATCATTCATGTGGAAGAGATGGAGAAGGAAGCATTGCCCATATAATTAAAACAGGGAGGACGAAGTGAAGAGGAGCTTCTGGAGGGCTGTGTGATTGTTGTATACCATTAAAATTGAAGTAAAAAAATTTATAAGATGATTATAAGACCACCCCATTCTTTATGGAGGAATTTTGGGCATCCAAGAAACAACACAGAATGGATGTAACTGAGCTGAGGATGTTGAGATAGATGGGTGGCAAGTTTGGAAGAAATGAGCACATCATCAAGTACTTAGGGATAGAACTTGTGTGATCATTGTACACCATTAAAATTGAAGGATAAATGTTATAAGACCAACCATAAGACCCCCCCCCCCCGGTTCTTTATGGACACCCAAGAAAGAACAAATACATAGAATGAGTATAGCTTAGATGAAAATGTTCAGATAGATGAGTGGAGAGATTAGAAAGGATGGAATCAGAAATGAATGCATTATCAAGCATTTATGGATAGCGCCTATAGGTGACATGATAAGGGTATAGATTGAGATGGTTTAGTCATGTTCAGTGAAGACCAACGATTGCTTAGTTAGAAGAAGTGATAGAGTGAACTTGGAAGCATTTAGAAGATGGGATGGCGAAAAATGACATTGAATGAGGAAAGATATGAGTACTTATAATTTAACAGAAGAAATGGCCTTAGATAGAATGGATTAGCAGAACAGGTTTCATATGACTGACCCCAT
>JAOXJP010044110.1:0-16277 GCA_025762735.1 Platanus orientalis
TGAAGAAAATGTTATTTGGTGAAAAAGTGTATGTAGTGTACATGGTGACTTATAAGCTAACACGTGTTGTGTTAAGGGTTAAAAATGTCCAAAAAATAGTTAAGATGAAAAGTAGGTGGCAAGAAAGAGACATCAAATTCAAAAACACATCATATATAAATACATATAATAAATTAACAAACTTGAATCGATAGCTTAGTTTGTTAAAGAGTTTATTAGAGTAGGTCATGAGTTCAAATCTCATCTAAAGCATTTGTTTTTTGAAAAATTTATAGACCATGGGCTCGGGCCGGGCCGGACTTGGGCTTAAAGTTAGTAAAAATGTTTAGGCCTAAGCCCGACCCAAGCCCGAAATTATTATATAGGGCCGAGCCCCGGGCCTACCCTTGCCCGGCTCAAGCCCGACCCATGCACACCCCTACCAAAAATCCTAGAACCTTCTTTCAGTCACTCACGAAGGAACTAGTACTGTGAAGATGTCAAAACTTTAAATGTACACTTCACAATTTGAAGCACTAAGGATGGAGGACGCTGAGGAAATCTCTCAATTCCATGCTAAGATCTCTAACCTTGTAAATTCAATGAGGAACATAGGTGAGAAAATGACTGAGACTAAGATCTTGAGAAAAGTACTTAGGTTTTTTTCCAAAAGGTTTAGACCTAAAGTAACGGCCATTGAAGAGAGCAAAGACATAAGAACAATTAAGTTAGAATAACTAATTGGCTCCCTTCAAACCTATGAAGTCTCCATCAAGGAACCCACCAAGAAAAGGGCATTTCTCTTAAGGTGGAAGAACCTTTGGGATCCAATGAGGAAACCAATGAAGAATTAGCCTTAGTGGCTAATAAGTTCAAGAAGTTCTTCAAGAGAAATACTAGAGATTTCTCAAAGAATAAATTTGTTAGGAAAGCCTATCCTAACTATAGGAAGAAGAATAATTCTTTCAAAGATCCTCCCATTTGCTATGAATGCAAAGGGAGAGGTCGTATTGCCAAGGATTGCTGCAATAAAAAGAATAAGAAGTTCAAGCCACAGGGCATAGCCATGGCTGTTACTTAGGATGATGATTCTGATGTTTCGGAACAAGAGACCCAAAGTAGTGAGGAGGACACTACACAAGAGATCAAGGTCTTCATAGCTTATGGATCTCCCTTGAGTTCATTTAGTGATCAAAATGACCAAGTAGTGATGGTGAATGAGAAGAAAAGAATGAGGACATTTAAAGTGCTTTCAATAGCCTCTTCCTTCTAAATGTTGAGATGGAGAAAAAGAACAAACAACTTAGGAAATAAAGAAAGGAAATGGTCTAAAAGATCAACTCCTTGGAGGATATAATCTCCTATCTTCAACAAGAATCTCCCTTGGAAAGTGGAAAAGAAAAATAACTTTCCAATGAAAACTCCTTGCTTCTCAAAGCTAAAGAAGAAATGAGCATAAATATAACACTTCTTGAAAACAAGCTAAGTGAAGTAAAAAAATTTCAATGTCTCAAAAAAGACAATAAGAGAATTAAAAAGAAGAAAGTTCTTGAGGATAATAAAAAATTATCCAAGAAATCCTAGAATTTAAGGAGAAAATCAAGTACTGAGGATGAGACAAACAATGATGGATCTCTCATACTTAAACTAGAAAGTAAAGTAAATGTACTAAATGAGAAGAACAAAACATTGAACATCACTTGTGCTCGAATCACTAGGAAGTCCTTAGAGTACCTCAAGTAAATCAAAGAGCTTGAGCAAGGCAAGAGAAAGTTATTATCCATAATAACTCAAGGAAATGACAAATTAGAGAAGATAATCTCTATGGAAAAAATCATCGTGGCATGAGAGGATTTGGATTTAATTCCAATGTCAATCATACTTCCTCGTCACAAAAGACTAAAAATGTATTTGTGAAAGTTAAAGGAAATGCTAATGTACAATCTTCCCATAAGGGCAAGGAGAAAGTGTTTTTTCAAGGACCATCACAAAGGTCCTATAGGGTTGAGAGGAAAGAAAGTACATTCAAGGGCAAAGCACCCTTGAATAACTTTCAAGCCAACAAAGCTTCTTTCTCTAGAGGATTTCAAGAAAATCCACTACTTCTAGAAATTTCAAAGGGTAAGCTAGAAGAACCCCTCAATCCTCTCTTACTTTATCTTCTAAGAAGAAAAACTTCCAATCCAATGATCCTAGAAGAACACAATCATCCTCTCATGTTCAACCTTCTAGCATGAGATAATCACAAATACATGTTCCTAGAAGACCAATCTTTATATGCTAATATTGTGGTTTAGAAGGACACATTAGAAATGATTGTAAAAGATGATGAATGACATTAAATCCCAAAAACACCAAACTTTAAAAAAAAACACTTAATAGAAAGAATGTCAACAAGAAGAACTATTTTCAAAATGTTGAAAATAGAAATCTTCAACAAAAAAAAGAAGGATCTAGCCTAACTACAAACATAAGAAGAAAAAATCTTAAGAAAGTATGGGTTAGAAGGGATGAGCCTAATTATTTGGTCATCCATACGGCTTTAAGAGCTGAGAGCACATCAAGGTGGTACCTTGATAGTGGGTCCTCTAGACACATGATCGAAAATAAGTCATTGTTTATCAATCTTGTGGAAACTCAAGGTGGGAGTGTTACATTTGGTGATGGAAGCATTGCCAAGATCATTGGCAAGGGAACCGTAGAGGTCTCCGATATTCTCACACTCACCAATGTCCTATTTGTGTAAGGCTTAAAGCACAATCTAATTAGAATAAGACAAATTTGTGATAAAGGATATGGTGTACACTTTGTGAAGGATGGGTGTGAGTTAAGGAAAAGGGGAGTGATGAAATCCTTGTCAAAGGATTAAGGACTAGCGACAATTGCTATGTCATAGAACCCAACAAGCATGAGTTGGATGCTTATCTTATGTTCCAAAAGGATGAGACTAATCTTTGGCATCAAAGGTTAGGTCACATTAACTTTAGAGACCTATCTAGGATAAGTAAAAAAGAAATAGTCAAAGAGTTGCCTAAATTGCCCAAGTTAAAATCCTATGTGCAAAGGTTGTCAAATGGGAGAACAAATTTGAGTCCTACACAAAAGACAAATCAAATAGGGACATCTAGGACTCTAAAACTTCTCCATGTGGACTTGGCCAGTCCAACTAGAATAGAGAGTTTAGAAGGTAAGAAGTACTTCATGGTGGTGGTGGATGATTTTCTTGATACACTTGGGTAGCATTCCTAAGAGAGAAATCTGAGGCCTTTGATGAATTCTTGAACATTTTCAAAAGAATTCAAGTTGAAAATGCCTCTCCATCAGAGGCATTCAAACCAACCATGGAAAGGAATTCAAGAACTATAAGTCCTCGAATTAGTGTGATGAGATTGACATTAGGCATGAGTTTTCATCACCAAAGACTCATCAATAAATTGGAGTTATTAAAAGAAAGAATAGGACTTTGCTAGACATGGCGAGTTCCATGATCGCAAGTAAAGATCTTGTCAAGAGATTTTAGGCTGAAGTAGTAAGCACCACATGCTATGTCTCAAATAGTGTCTTTCGTAAACCCGGAGCTAACAAAAAAACTTATGAAATCTAAAAAAGCAAGAAGCCTACTATCAAATACTTCAAGTATTTGACAGCTCATGCTACATCCTTAGGGACAAAGAACACCTAGGGAAGTTTGATAAGAAGAGCAATGAAGCTATCTTCCTAACCTACTCTACAAATGGTAGATCTTACCGAGTGTTCAACAAGAAGACACTCACTATGGAAGAGTTTATTAATGTAGACATTGATGATCATGAGAATAGAACAACACAAATAGAAATACCCATTGTATTCTCAGACAATGAGTTAGAGACCTTATCTAACATAGAGATTAAGGGATCCCAAAAGGATCAAGAAGAAGTGCTCATCACAACAAAGCTTTGAGGATGAAGATGCCTGACTTCATCCTAAGGAGAAAAGGGTCACAAAAGGATTATCACCTAATGATATCCTTGATAATCTAAAGAATGGAGTGAGAACAAGAAGGCAAATCAAAAACATCTTAAGTCATCTTTGTTCCACCTCCAAGATAAAGCCTAAGAAAGAAAAAGAGGATCTAAATGATCCGGATTGGATCAATGTCATGAAAGAGGAGCTCAACCAATTCAAAAGGAATAATGTGTGGTTCCGAACTAAGAGACCCTCTGATAAGATTGTTAATGGAACAAAATGGATATTTAAAAACAAACATGGCAAGGTAATGAGAAACAAGGCTAGACTAGTAGCCAAAGGATATGCCCAGATGGATGGCATAGAGTTTGTGGAGACATTTGCTCCTATGACTAGGCTGCAAATGTAATGTACTGTAAATTCCATGAACTGTAAAATACATGCATTGCATATACTAGGACATGAGTGGAGTCATGTTAGAGTCTAGGAGGTTTTTAGATTCAAGCATCATGAAGATCATCATCAAGTACTAAGGAAGCCTTAAGAGATCAATCCGAGAGTCAAAAAATCATCCTAAAAGATTCACAACTTATTCTAAGTTTACACAAGGTAAATTAGGTAATGTGAAGTAGTCTAGGTGAATCAAGGATCCAAGAAAGGGTTCCAAGGGTCTTAGGACCTTCCCGGACCATGGAGGAACGATCTCAAGGTCTTTGTAGCATTTATAAGATTTTAGAAGGCATTATAGGACATTTAGATCGATCTAGGATCAATCCAAGCCTCCCAATTCAATCCTAATAATTTAGATCGATCTAGGATTAATCCGGGATTAAACCAGCAACACTCGGATTACAAGTTCTGAGTGTTTTTTTCACTTGGATCAATCTAAAGTAGCAGAAACACTGTATAACGGTCTAAACTTTAAAAGTTAGTTTCTAATCAATGGCCCATCTTTCTTGACCATTGAGGAATGTTCTAATCTAATGGACAATGATCATTTTCATCCAATATAAGAGGGGATGAGCTCAAAGTGATCAAATAATGGTTCTTGATAAAAAATCACATACTTTGAAAGCTCTCTTGCTCATCCTTAGTGAATCTTGAGAGATTTAGTTCTCTAAAACTCTTTCTATGCTTAGATAGGTAAATCTATACCCAAGACAATTCCATTAACACCTCTCCAATCTTGCTAACGCATATTCTTTGGAGGTAGGCTATAAGGGTTGTCCAAAAGGAAACCCAAAAAGAGACAGTGTGGGATTATGTGTCACACCTTGCTCAAGGAGGAGCAACCCACCGGAGTTGGCTCTGCAAGCTTAAAGAGCCACCAAGAAGCATAGGGGAACAATAGTTACATCTTACTCAAGGAGGAGCAACCCCATCTTATGTGTAAGGCAACATCAACCTTTAAGAAGTAAATACTTGTCTTTAACTTTTTATTAAGATATTGAGACCCCTCCCACAGGAGACATTGGGAGAATTAACCCTACCACCAGAGACACCGGTAGTGTAGACCCATAGCTCTTCCATCGGAGACACTAGAAGAGTAAACCATAGACCCCATCAGCCAGAGACACCGGGTGTAGCTTGCTAGGCAAGTAGATTAGGTTTTTTGTTAATTTTAGTCTTGATTGTAATATTCTCAATCTTAATAAAATTATTTCATTTGGTGGTGAGCTTTTGAGAGTGGATGTAGACCGTTGTGCCGAACCACTGTACATCTTGTGTATATTGTGATTGCTTGTGGTTTGCCCTTAAATTTTTCGCTCATATTGTCAAGCATTGCATATATTGATATAATCTCATATGCAATACAATTGAACTCATTCATATACATGTGCACAATTCATACATGTGCACAATTCAATTGCAATCAAAGATTAGGAATAACTTAATTAATTAAACAAGCAATTGAATTTAGGGTCAATATAAAAGAAATTTTAAAATATCCTATTCACCCCCCTCTATGATCAATATTGGAACTTTATAGGCTAGAGTCTATTCGGATTTACTATCCATTACATGCTATTTGAAGTGCAAATTATACCAAAGGGACTTAAAAAGTGCCTTCCTGAACGGTATACTTCAAGAAAAAGTATACGAAAAGCAACTTGAGGGATCCGTGGACCCTCATATGCCAAACTATGTATACAAGTTAAAGAAGACATTGTATGGGCTAAAGCAGATCCCTAGAGTCTAGTATGAGAGACTAACTAGGGTTTTGATGGATCATCACCTCAATAAGGGGAGTGTAGATAAAACTCTCTTTATGAAGAAGAAGGTTGGTCATATACTTGTCGCTCAAATATATGTGGATGACATCATTTTTAGGTCTAGTTATGTGGAATTATCTCAGGGGTTCGCTCATATGATGAAATCCGAATTTGAAATGAATATGGAAGGAGAGTTATGATTCTTCCTAGGATTATAGAGCCGACAAACATCTGATAGATATTTCTAAATCAATCCAAATTTTCCAAGGATCTAATCTCAAAGTTTGGACTCAGTGATTCCAAACTAGCTAATACTCCAATAAACAAAAGTGAGAAAATCACAAAGGATCCCGACAGTATCGATGTTGATCCTACCTATTTAGGAGTATTATAAGCAGTTTGTTGTTTTTGATTGCGAGCCGACAAGACATTGCCTTTAGTGTTGGAGGTTGTGCTCGTAACCAGGCTGCACCTAAAGAGTCTTATCTAAAGGCAATTGAGAGAGTCATACGTTATGTCCATGGGATTGTTGGCTTTGCCTGTTGGTATCCATTTGAAACCACTCCAATTGTTGCTGGATTCTCAAATGTAGATTGGGCTAGCAATGTTAATTATCATAAGAGGTAGATGCTTTTACATAAGAAATTGTCTTGTCCCATGGCATAGTCGCAAATAAAATCCCATATCTTTGTTGATTGCCGAGGCAGAGTACATTGCCACTAGAAGTGGATGCACACAACTGTTCTAGATGAAGCGGTTGCTTAAAGATTATGAGTTGTCGCAACAACTCCAATGCAATCCAAAATTTTAAGAATCCAATGCAACACTCTAGGACCAAGCATATTGATATGCGTTATCACTTCATTCGTGATTTGGTGGAGAAAAAAGTTATATCCTTAAAGTATGTGAGGACTAAGGATCAACTAGTAGATATCCTCACAAAAGCACTGGACTCAAAGAGGTTTGAATACCTCTGTGGTTTGATCGACATGTGTTCAATTCGTTGAATTGAAGGCCAAGATACCACATCTATGCACAGGAGCTTATAATTGTTCTAAGGAATACTTTGTGCATAGGAGATTAATAGGGTATATGGCTAAAGGGTGCCCAAAGGGTACCAAGTTCCTTGTCCTAATTTCTTCTGGATTAGGACAATTGGAGTGCTCCAACTTAAGTAGAGCGCTCCAACTGGGCGGTGTGTCGAGAAAATGAAATGACACCTTTTTTTTCTATAAAATGAGGCCCTTCTCATTTTTACCTATCTTCATTTCATTAAATCTCTTGCAAGTTCCTGGAGGCCCCACCAACTACACCACAGGGTGATGGTCAACAAGAGGCACCTCCCGCACTAGAGGCTGCTTCAGCTCCCCGGCCGGCTAAAGATGCACCTAGCCCATCCTAGGCTCCTGCTAGTGATGATTTCAGGCTTGTAGTGCTTAACAAGAGCAACCCTCTCTACACCCTCTGGCTCTGTATGTTGCAGATGCTACAGAACATAGATAAATTGGCCAACAAGGTTAATACCATGGATGAGAGACTGGCATGGATCGAGCAGCATCAGGATCTAGATGCTCGCATTCCTCCCCCAGTTCTTTAGTTTTGGGATGTGTCCCAGGACAATGCAGGCAATGCAGCTGCTAACAAGACTCTAGGATATTTTGACATACTTGTATAGGGTCTATATGAGAGTTTTTCTATTTTCTGGTTCATGTATCTTCTTTACATTCTATCTATATATGTAATACATGTTATGTTTTTCCTGTTTCCAATCATATTCCATGACAAAAAGAGGGAGAAGTAGTTCCATGAAAATAGGGGAGAGTTTGGATTTAGGGGGAGTAAATCCAATTGATTTGAGTAATTTGCACAACAACTAAAATTTTAAATTTTTATTACTAAAATTTTATGAGAAGTGGACAAAGAATAATTAAACTAATGAATCAATTAATTTGTGCTCTCGATTCATATTTTATATTCTTTTGCACAAATTGTTCACTTGGTAGTCTTGCTCTTTTACTCATGATCACATCATATGCCTGCTTATGTGTGCTAATATTGGTTTCATCATGCCATGCACACGGTGTGAAAAAGAGAGCAAGGTTGCTGATTTTCCGAGCTTAAAGAAAGGGGGAGTGCCAAAGCCTTCGAAATTAAAACATATTTGTGGCATATATTTATGGAATCCTGTGTTTTTACCTTTTCCCTTATTGTACTCCATCCATGTATTTTATGTTTTGTCATGGAATTCCCAAAGGGGGATATTGTAAATGCATATATTATAAATTCCATGAGTTGGAAAATACATGGGTTGATAGACTAGGCTATGACATGTTCTAGCTAGAGTTTAGGAGGTTCTTGTGTCCACAATATGTGAAGATCACTCTTGAAGACCAAGAATGCTCCAAGGAAACAAGCTGGGATCATGCAAGGACTAGAGCAACATGTTTACATCATCTGTGTCCTTCTGCATCCGCAAAGGTAAGTGAGGGTAAGTGTTACTTAAAGAGACCCTCAGGACCCCCTAAAACCATTTCCCTATAGTTAGAATTGTCCTTAGAGGCTTTCTACATAAAACCAAGGAAAGTGTAGTGCTCCAGGCATATTGGAGCACTCCAAACCAAACTAGCAGATCCTCTGTTTAGTTTGTAGCACTCCAATGCAGTAGAGCACTCCAACCCCAAAATGGAGCACTCCATTATTTCTCTGGACTTTCTTTTTGAAGGAAGTGGCTCCCAGTGTAGTGCTCCAAAAATGTTGGAGTGCTCCAACATAAATGGAGCGCTCCAATTTGGGCAGAATATTTCAAAATTAAAATCAATGTTCCAGATTCGTTGCTTATTTTAGATGATTCTCATCCAATGGTTGTGGTGAGCCATGATCATTATAAAATCACATTTTTTCTCTTCTAAACCTAAGGTTTAAGGGCATTTACAAAAGGAATTGAAGAGGTTTTTGGGCAAGAAGAAGAGCTCTACAAACTCTACTCTCTCTACACTTTTACTCAAGCTTCCAAAGAAAAAGAAGAGAGTCGGTTCTCTCTCTTGTGGCCATAAAGGAAGTTTCCTTTACAAAGGAAGAGAGGGGGAAGATCGAGGATGGTGCTCTTACACTTCCTAACATTCAAACTCCCAACCTTAGAGTTTAGGTAAAGCTTTTGCTTTACATTTGGAGTTTGTTTATATAGTAGTTTATATTGTGGCTAGTTTTCATATCTAGACCACCAATCTATTTGTGAATCCTTGGAGAACACTCTCTATGAGATATTGCCACATTTAAACCTCACATATATTTGCCTATATAGAGGCTTTCTCAGTTCTGTGACTATTTGTTATGCTTGCCTTCTATAGAGGCATTCACTCACTCCCTTTTGCTATAGTATAGACTATCCTATTGGTATATTTGGCTATTGAGATCCACTCCCTACATTAGGACTTAGTTTCCCTTGGTGACCATATTTGTATATTTGGCTATTAAGAGCCACACCATACATGGGGACATAGATCCCTTTGATTGGACCAAGCATACTATATTTTGTTATTGAGAACCACCTTGGTATTTAGACCTTACCCTTGTGTCAACGATCAGAGTTGTTGTGTGACGAACTATAATTCCATGACTCGAAGACAACTAAGGTCATGTTTTTTGGAGAGCATGTAAATTAAGGTTTAATCATTCTTTGTAATCATTGTATTGATTAATAAATTGACTAGTTAAAAGTAGACGTAGGCCCCGGTGTGGACGAACCACTATAGATTCTTGTGTTGTGGTGTGTAATCTTTGTGTGATTGTCACTTACATTTTCATGCTTGTAATCATTAGCATTTGAGAACCAAACACGATAATTAAGTTGAAATAAAATTAAACGACACTAATCAACTTAATTAAAATAAAAAGGGTAAAAATAATTAGAAATTTAATTATATTCTATTCACCCCCTCTAGGATTATATACTTAGAATCTCAACTGTAATGATGGGTTTCATGGTGTACACATATAAAATTTGCAAAAATTACAAATCAAGGCCTACACCCTTACAAATGTACACAAAAGACCAAAAAGTCATACGTGGGTTTCAAATTTATAAATAAGGTTTAATTGCATGGACAAGTCCATTGCACCTAGGTCCAGGTTTGTAAACAATAACCAATGTGCCATCAAGTCCATGTCTTAACCCATTAGTAGGCCCAAAATCTAGACGATATGGGACCCACATGAAGGAGAATAAAAATAAATAAAAATTATATTCTCTAATAAAAACAAGGAAATATATGCTAATCAAGGGATGATGGAATCCCAAAAATTGCCTTATCACAAATCAACCAAACTAAAAAGGCAAGAGATTCCATTAACAACTAACTAAGGTTATGAAGGGATGCCACCTCAAAGTCTATAAATATACTTCATTAAAATAATATTGGAACATTTTCAAAATATTTCAAGCAAGAGTGTTATAGAAACAGAGCATCCTAAGGCCTTCCATACATTTAAAGCTTGAGGCATATTTTCATATTCTCCATCAGCAACGACTCACTGTTGTAAAGAAAAACCCTAGGATTTTTGCTAATGGACATGTCACTATCTTCTCTAGCCATCTAGGATTTTGGCTAGGACTTTACGTGGGATATTAAGCCCTATGTGAGTAACCTAGGCTCTGATACCAATTGAAATTTCTCTAAAGTAATCTCAGAGGGGGGGGAGGTAAATAAGATTTCTCAATTAATTTACACATTTTTCAATTTTATACTTGGGATTAACTTCAATCTTTTTAACTTAGCCCAAGTCTGTGTGTGCTCTAAGTTATCTACTCAAGTACTTTGTCAAACATGTGTTATGCAAGAGTAGTAGAGAACATTCAAATAAAGAGACAAGCAATCACACACACAAACCACAGCAAGAGATTTATAGTGGTTTGGCACTAGGGCCTATGTCCACTTTTCTAAAGCTCACTACTGAGCTTAAGTATATTTCATTTAGGTACTATTACAACCTAGGTCAATATACAAACTTAACTACGTGCTCACAAGCAAGCTAAACAACAACACTCGGTGTCTCTAGCGAGTGTGTACTACTTCTAGTGTCTCTGGCGGAAGCAAAACAAAAATAATAATGAAAATGAATGCAAGTGAATGCAAAGTCAAGAAAATATTATCACAAGTTGGTTGATGTTGCTAGTTGCTTAAAGTAGGGTGCTCCTTGTTGAGCTAGTTTGCCTTAGCTACCCACAAGCTCCAAGAACTTGGCTCTAGTGCTCCTTGAGCTCGGTCAAATGTGAGTTTTCTCTAGAGAAAGACTCACCACAAGTTCTCCTCGATAGTAGTAGAGTGGTATTCAAGAGGAGAGAAAGAGAGAGAGAGAATCTAGTGAAAGATGTTAGCTACTCAAGCTCAAAACCAGTGGGCAATGGTGTTTTTCACTGTAGAGAATGCTCTTAATATAGTAAGCTTTTTAGCTTTCTCTAAAACAACTTGGAGTATTAAAGTTCTTTACCCTAATGGAAAAAGTTTTCTTTTATAGGGTTAAGGAGCACCCATGGCCTTTGGATTAGAATCTTTTATGAAGGGCAACATTTTGAAGCCTTAGATTTAAAAAACTAAGTTCAAATTTTGAAAAACTCTTCTTGAAAATTGTGTTTTAAAAATGTTCCAAAATTGCCCTCATAACTGATTGCTTGATCCGCAATCGATTATGACTCACAATCAATTGTGGATCTCACAATCAATTACGAGCCACACTCAGATTCATAATCGATTACTTGATCCCAAATTGATTTTGAGTCTGGGAGTTTTGGATGGCCCGGGTGTCAGCATAGCGGTGGAGGAAGGTGTTGTTGTAGTGGTTTGGATCAGACCTATCTTCTGTAGAGTCCCATGACCCACTGCTATCTCGTCCTTCCTGCCCTTATGCTACCTTAAAGGGCACCTTCACCACTTGCATGATGTGAGTGATAAGCATAGAAAATGGTAGGCTGTGGATGGAGTGTGTCGACTCGTGTACTCGGATCATCATGTAGCATATGATGGATGACAAGTCGATCCTTTGGGAGTTAAGGATGGAATCAATCAAATACGCAGTGTCGTCGATGAGACTATTCCTATTGGAGGTAGTGAGGATGTTGTAGGTGAAGATGCGGTGAAGAACTTGAACTATTAGCCTACAGTCCTTGTGGGAAGATTCTTGGACCAATTGGTGAAACGGCCACACAATCTCTCCACTCTTGCTCCCTTCTACTCCAGAGAGAGCTTGTGGATCGGAAAAACAATGGGGTCTTGTGTGGCTCAAGGCACCCCTAGGAGACGCGAAAATGGAGGCAGGGCTGACCTTCATAAGCACCCCATTCACTGGCGTAGAAAATGTGCATTGCTTCTTCTTGGATGGACCTAGTCACAGACATGAAGGGCATCCATTGTCTCCCCTCTAAAATCTTCGTTAGTTTAGCCGTGCGGAGAGTCTCTGAATCCATGAAGCGTTCTGTGATGATGGATTGTCTGGTGAAGATCTTTTGGTACCACTCGAGGCTCGTGGCATCGCAGAAAGGAGAAAAAGATCCTACATTCCTCTTTGAACGAGGCTGAGGTGGAGAATCCACCATAGGTCTCTTACTGGGATTCTGAGAAGGATTTGAAGACGAGCTACTTTTGGATGTGGTCTTTTTCATGCGGGGAGGCACGGTGAAAGGTGAAAAGCTAGGGTTTTGAAAGGGAGATAAAAAAACACTTGTGTTTGGGAGCTCTTGGAGATGAATAGACCCAAAATTGAGTGAGAAATGATCAAAAATTTTGTCTAGCGCCTATTTGAATTGCATGCAAACATTGTACCCAAAATGCCCCTATAATCGATCGTGTGATCTGCAATAGATTTGGGCGTAATCGATTGCGTGATGTGATTCATGCTTAATACGATAATACTCCACAATTTTCGTTAATGTATACCAAACCAAAAAACTCAACGTATTGAAGATATACACATGCTAGTAAAGTATCACCTTCTAAATTTCAACAATTCAATAGAAAGACCACCCTAAATAAGAGTTTGTTTGCTCTTTTCATAGAAATGCATTCGATTGGTATACAAATTTCTCAATTGTTTTTTAGCACACCTCGAATATTAAGCATGGTTGAATAAATTGAGCTTTGGCACTCCACCCAAACTTCGGACTGAATATATTGAGCCTTGGCCTGAACTTCGGGTAACCCACCTAAGCTTTTGCCCTTGTCTGGCCTAAAACTTTGGCCTGGAACTTGACCCAATCCAAAACGGAATTAGCTCACCGCACCCAAACTCCTGGCTGAATAAATTGTGCTTTAGCCCAACCCAGTTCAAGTTTTGGCTGCTTAGATATGATGATAGGTTTTTTACTGAATTGTCATCCTCATGACGTGTTTAGTGGGATCCATCTAGATGTCTCATGTCTCAACCCTCTATATTTATGGGGTTTAATCCCAGATTTAACGCTAAATTAACCCTAATCAATTGCCTCTCCGTTCAGGTTGGAGATTTTGAATCATTTCCAACCTTAATGGAAAGAAGGGTGTCATGCCTTCGTCAACCCTGCACGTGACACGATGCTTGACAAAGGATGAAAGGATGGGTAATTTAATAAATGTATACGTACTTAATCTACAGTATTGCGTTTGACCCATATATATTTACCGAGACAGTTTTGTCAGGAATCCTGCTGTCACGTGATATCTAACCTTTTAGAGAGTGAAAATGATTAAAACCCTCCCCATCCAAGCTTTCTCTGTTTGGATTCTGATATTGATAATGATTTTGTAAAGATGAAGTCACCAAGATATCCACGTCGGGAAGCGCAGGAGCATTCAATTCGTTACTGATAGCAAAGCCAAGCAGTGCCCCGGCTTGAACTTTGGAGATGGGAAGCAAAGACAGACGTCAAAGTATCAATCGAAATCAGAAAGGGACGCACAGATAGGGCCCAACTTTGTACTCTTCTCACTTCCCACTGTCTTTCGTAGTTGAGGAGGACGATCTTCTTTTGTATTGTCAAAATCCTAATAAATGATTACAAAATGAGCTACTGTTTGGGATGGGCATCGGGTTTCGTTTCGATGTAAAAAGCTGCGCAACCATTATGCACTTTACCAACGTGATGATGGGACTCTCGGTAATCACGGGTATACGTACGACAGAGTCAAGATGGAAGAAAGAGCTGAGCGACTCTAATTCTGCATTTTAAAATGGAGGGAAGTCGCGCCAGTCTCAAATCATCCCACAGGATTGAGTTGGATTTGGTAGGATAACTTAGAGAGTGGCTATAGTTGGAATGACATTAGGACTGACACATCAGTGCCAAAAAAGTGATATACACTTTTTTCGGGGATGTTTTTCACTTTTTGGCACTGATGTGTCGAACCTGATGTCATTCCAATTTTAGCCACTCTAAGTTATCCTACCAAATCCTCTATGGTAAAAATGTCTCGAGGGGCTAAGAAAGCTGAAAAGTGAATTGAATGAGATGATAAGCTGGGTCATCTTATAGTTTGTCCTATATACACGACTTCTAAGCCAATATGCATCCAAATGGTGGTCCAGCAATTGAATGGTCCATGATCAATTCATAGATGATCTTTACATAAACACAACCTAAACAATAGCCTTTATCTTTCAAGGAAATAGGGGGAGAGATGAGGAAAATAATTTAAGGCATCGATTAGGTAGTCTCCACATTTAGGGATGTCAACTATCTACCTACTCATCCGTATCTAGCTTGCATTCAATTTTCTTAAGGCAAAAACGGATGTATTTGTATCCACTTCGTTTAAATATTTGTTTCATTTAACAAATATTTGTTTATTAATGAATCAAATTTGAATATATATATATATATATATATATATATATGCGTCTGCTCTAGATAAATATTCACATTCATTTAAATTACTATATTACATATATTATTCTAAACAAATGCTATAGATAAGATGATTCACATTAAAAGAATAAAACTAGATACATAAAATAATATATCTATACATTAGTACCAAACCCTTGGCTGAAACCTCCTAGTTACCAACTCTTCATCTCTAGTTGAACTCCACCAATCATCTTCCACCTTTATAGTTACTAAGTCTTTATCATCTTTGTAATATTTATTATAATCATTATCATTTTCACCTACATTTTTTTTTAATTAGCCACATAGAAATATCTAACACCCTCTTCTTCTTCTCTAGGGTGCATGTTATGGTCTTCTACTCTTCTAATTGTTGTTACTAACCGTCCCATCCCTCTCCACTTCTCTCCATCACCCCATGTTTTCAGCCCCAAAATATGTATCTTATACTCAATTAAGTAAACGAATATGAATATAAATATATTTATATCCACTTAGAATTTGCTTCGTTTGCAAACTTATCTACATTACACTTGGGTTTATATATTTATTTTTTATGATAGTTATAATTTTTATGAAATTATTGATTCTAGAGATATAGTAATATGGGAAAGACAAACTTGTTTGATGTTGTCCCTTGTTATAAAGAGAGTAGGAGTTAGAAAACTGAAAGCTAAACACAATTAATTCTAAAGATCCTTGGTGGGGAAAATAGAGATGTCTCCCACATTATTTCATCCTTTGGACGGCACGAGTTTTTTGAACAACTGTGAACAAGGAAATCCATCTTTTGAATTGCTTGATTCACTGGTTGAATGCTTCAAATAAAGGCATTGACTTGAGCTAATTAAAGAGGGGATTATATAAATCAACTTCCAAAGAAATTTTATTTTGGTAACTTTTTTTCCTAATAAAAAAAAAAGAGAGATGATTCGAGATACCAAATTGTTAGGACCCAACAAGCCCTTGATCTTGATGGGTGGAGACTGAACGGAAGAGCCGGGTCAATAGGGGAATGTTCCTTTTGAACAATGCAACTTTTGTGGATCGTGGCACCTAAATTGCCCTACCTGCTTTTGCTGGAAAAAGCAAGTGAGATTCCTCTAACCTGTTTCATCTATAAAATTGAGTACATAGACACATTTCTAGTAACGACAAAGAACCTCTCCTTTTCTTCTTAAAAAAAAATCGAACAAGTGTAACTTAAATCTCAAACTAGCTCTCTCTCTCTCTCTCTCTCTCTCTCTCTCTCTCTCTCTCTCTCTCTCTCTCTCTCTCAAACACAC
>JAOXJP010044131.1:0-16277 GCA_025762735.1 Platanus orientalis
GATCCCCCCCCTTGTGTGGCCATTGAGTGGCTCACAAGGAGGGTGGCGTAGAGGATTTCAGGCCACTTGCACCCTTCTCCTTTGGCTCTCTTTTGGGCACCCAACTCCTTCTCATAGGATGGGTAGAGAGCAAAAGATGGGTCGACTTCTTTAACCCAGAATCCCAATCAGTTGAGTGGGCGACTCCATGGTCAAAGACTGCTGAAAACTTCGCAAACGCTACTGGTGATCAAAACTACCCCGGTGGCAAATTCTTCGACCCCTTGTCATTTGCCGGAACCATGAAGGACGGTGTGTACATCCTAGATGAGGAGAAGCTTGAAAGACTGAAACTGGCAGAGATCAAGCACGCCCAGCTTGCTATGTTGGCTATGCTCATTTTCTACTTCGAGGCTGGGCAAGGGATGACGCCCCTCGGAGCTCTCGGCTTGTAAACAATGTTTACCTGAAACTTGTACATTTAACTTAATAAATTAGAGGCAGACAACCCCAATAAACTAGACTTTTTGAGCTCCCTTTCCGGCCAAATTTGAAATTCTTTCTTATGGGGTTCTCTTCCCTTGGTGACTTATACGAATAGAGACTATGTAAGAATGAATATTTCTACATCATTTTGAGACGAGTGTTCTAGTGTCAATACTAGTGTAATTAGGGGAAAAAAATTATTTGCTAATACATGATCTCTTTCTGGAATTTCAAAACAATGAACAAGAGAATAGTTAGACTTCCAAAAGTATATAGAATACTTGTGTAAATAAGTAATTGGGTAAAGTTATTGGCAAATATTGGTCCCTCTCTAATTCCCTAAATAGATATAGAATTCTGAAGAAAATAAAAAATGCTTGTAGACGCCTAAGGGTAGGATGCTGGTGCCCTTCTCCTTGATTTTTCTAAAGAACAAAGTAACACTTTTATGCAGTTTATTGGTCTTGAAAGACTTGGTTACATAGGTTGTAGGTTTCTACTTTTATTTCTTATCTTACTACTTTCTCTCGTTCCTTCAATTCTATTCATCAATAATTAAGATTGTGAAAGTTTAGAAGACTACTTGAAAGAAGTAGCCATGGTGGTTTTGTTGTATGTGTGGAGCCTGATATGAAGATCCAACGAGGTGCAAATGAAGCAAACCACGTACAACTCAAACTAAATTGTTCGATCAATTGAACATGGAGAACTGGTTCGATTGAGAGAAGATTGGATCAATCGAGCAAAGAAGGTATCTAGAAATTTGATCGATTAAGAATCAGTTTGATCAACTGAGATTCCCAAGACACGAATTTCAGGTTTGCACGGATGGACAAAGTGTGGTTTTGAGTGGTTATATCAACCCTAAATTTCTTGAGGTATTTATATGTATATTTGGATGTTTAGGGCTGAGTATAACAGAGTGAAAAGATAAAAATAGGGTTTTTCTTGGCTTTTCTCTTTGAAGGGGGTTTTCTTCAAGGTGCAGGTTCTGTGGGTGTGTGAAAGGGTTGTGATAGTGTGTGTGTGTGTGTGTGTGTGTGTGCGTGTGTGTCTGTGTGTGTGTGTGTGAAAGAGAGAGAGAGAGAGAGAGAGAGAGAGAGAGAAAATCTTGTAAGCATCTTGTACACAATTTATTCTTCTAAAATAGTAAAAGTTTTCTGTGCTCTATGGTTTTTTCCCAGTTTGAGGTTTTTCCACATAAATTGTGTCCTATGTTGTTCTTTTTGTTTGTTTTTATTTGTTGTGTTTATTATTGCATCCCAAGATCCTTCAAAAAAAGAGTTGGAATCTTAAAAACTAGTATTAGAGCTTTGGTTGGAGTAGGAATAATGGAGGCAATGGTAAAAGAATCTATAAGGTTCATAGTTGAGAAATTTAACAATATGAATTTCGCATTCTGAAAGATACAAATAGAGGATTACCTTTGTCAGAAAAATCTCTATCAACCACTTGGAGGAAAAACAAAGAAATTTGTGTCAATGTTCGATTCAACCAGGAGGTGTCTGATAGAAAATCCTTATGTATGGTTGGTTTATCTTTATTATCGCTGGTTGCTTTAAATATTTTCAATGAAAAAATCACAGAAAATCTCATGGCTGCTGTATTACGGATGTATGAGAAACCATCAACGTTGAATAAGGTGTTTTTGATTAAGAGGTTATTTCACATAAAAATAGTTGAAGAAGGACCGATTGCTAGACATATGAATGAGTTCAACACAGTCACGTTTCAATTAACTTCAATAGGCATAAAATTTGATGATGAAGTTAGGGTTTTGGTATTGTTATCCTCTTTACTGTTAAGTTTGGATGGTTTAGTCATGGCCTTGAGTAATTCCTCGAGTTCAGACGTACTAAAGTTTGATGATGTGGTGAGTGTTTTACTTAGTAAAGAGACGCGGAGAAAATCCTCAGGTGAATCATCAACAAGTGGGAATGTACTTAATATAGATTGAAGGTCATCCCATTAGGATCATAACCCTTCTTTCGAAGGATCTTGAGATGTAAAAATAAACATGGAAAATAAAAACAAACACAAAAAACACCACAAGACATGATTTATATGGAAAATCCCAAATCAGGAAGAAAAAAAACCACAGAGCCACAAAATAATTACACTATTCTAGAAGAATAAACTGCATGCAAGACGCTTATAAACCTCTCTTAGGCACACATACTCTATCACAACCCTTTCACACACCCACAGAATCGAGAAGAACCCCTAGGTTCTCTCATTTTCCCATAACATAGAGAATACTCATTCTCTCACCTTCAAAAAAAAAATGCCCTCAAAGAGAAAATCATATTCCTCTCTTTATGACTTTGTTTTACACTACCCAAGAACATACAAACATACATATAAATACCCCAAGGAATTTACGGTTGGAACAACCACTCAAAATTACATTTTTTTCCTTTCGTGCAAACTCGAAATTTATGTACTAGGAATCTCAATCAATTGAACTATGTTAGGACAATTTCTTTCTCTACTTGATTGATCTAATCTTTTCTCAATCGATCCAATTTCTCTAGGCTCAATTGATTGAGTTTACTTTCAATCGTTTGAACAAGTCAGTTAGAGTTGTCCATGGTGTGCTCCACCTACATCTCCTTGGATCTTCACATCAGGCTCCACACATACAACCCATCCGTGGGGGGATCTAGGAGTAACATATCCAAGTCTAGAGAAAAGGGTAAGGTGCAATATTTTCATTGCAAAGAATTTAGCTACATAGAGAGGGATTGTCTGGAACATGTTGACATAAAGAAGAGTGATAGTCTTAGTATTGCGGTGGCAGAAGAACATGATAAATATTTTAGAGATTTTCTCACAGTCTCCAAAGGTATGACACTTTTTTCATGATGAGTAGATATTAAATTTAGGTTGTTGTCAGCACCTAAATTTTGACTCAGGTCATGTGATAACATAAGGACAACATAATACCTTTTAGGCATCAAGACTCTAAGTACTAATGGCTTAGGGAGAACAAGTCGAGACTCTAGGAGGTTAGACATTGCCAAAGAAGTCTTTCCGGATACTTTAGTCGCAATGAACCAGTCAAAATACCTTATTATAGCCTTAAAATGCACCATCTCAAGAAAAACCCTAATCCTTTCACAAAGCATCAATAGGACTTTGAGGGTCCACATCCAAGAACCCACTCATGTTATTCGTAATTTTCCCAACCTCCATAAGCCTTTAGTCAGTAAAGCATCACAAGTGGAAAAATTATCATTTTGCCCTTTTGCCTCCAAAGGCCTAGAATTCACTATCTATCATTCAGATCACTGAATCCCTCTCGTCTATGTGAGTCTTCCTGTTGTGAAGCATCACAGACAAAGAACCCTAATTTTTTCATTTTTTTCCACCTGCGGGTAGAAAATTACTATTTTACCCTTTTCACTGTCAAAAGAATTCACCCCTCGACCCTCAAAGCATCCCTAGACCCTCTCCCGTTGTCAAAATGGTGCAATCTCAGATCCTATGCACACATGTCTCTTCCAATCTCAAGAAACCCATCACAGGGTCGACACTCGTCGGGATTGACGACAGTCAACCTCTCAACCTAGGTTAACCCTAATATGAAAATAACCTCTGAAAAAGCTCTCAGATATTCATCCAATCTCTGAATTCTGAAAGGTTAATGGTCATACCTTACCCCTCACCTTTGCTTCAAATCTCAAAGTATAAGGAAAGGACTTTGACATCTCAAATCTGAGTGAAATTTTGAATCTTTCCCCCAAGATAAAAAGGCGGTCTTAATCTTGTTCCACTCATATGGAGCTAGCGTGTTCCCCGATCATCTGAATCATGATCAGTTAGTGCCCATTTCTCCGGAATTGCGAAACCTTCAAAAAACTATTTAAAGGACATGAGTTTTCGTGGAACTTATATTAGTAGATTCCATCAATTACTCTAAAAAGGAACAGCAATTCCATACTAGGAAGCGGGTAATCAACCGACTCCTGGGAGCTCACCCAAACTTAGAAATTCAATCTATTAATGGCCATATCCTTGTAATTCTAATACCTTCAAAGTATCAAATTTTCACTGAATTACAAAATCCTCATACTCCCCACTGTAACGTCCTATTCAAAATAGAACAAGCCGTTTTGTCCGTATTTGACACTCAGAATGCCCTCAAAGATTCTCCTGAACTCATAACGAGGCAAGGTCAGGCTTAGTTGTTCAATCTCTACCATATCTTGGAAACACCATTTCATAAGCTGGTACATTAGAGGAATTCTGATAGCTCGTTTCCCTTAACCTTCAGGTGACTACAAAAACCCAATCTTGACGAATGACTCCACTTCGTAAGCCCTCGATGACTGCCCAGGAATCCAATGATCAGTCTGTTAGTTTCTTTAGTCCTGATATTCCACAAGCTTTAAAACCTCTAAGCATAGCTCCAAGTAGAGACCCACATAAAACACAAGAGCGCGCAGTTCTGGTCAAGAGATCCCCGTATAACCAAATGGGTATTTTTAGCACAGTTTTCAACTCGAGTGTCGTAATTCAGCGTGGTCAGAGGCTATGATTCACCTAAATCAATTGAAATTTTTCACCAGATAATTTCTAAGATCAATTTTACCTCATTTCCCTTTAGAAATGTATCCATAAGATTTTCAGGATAGAAAAGCCTGATTTTACCCCCTTCCCTCTATCGTAATTTGGTTTTAACTGGCTTGTTGCAACTAGATCACCCGAAACTTCAAAACCAGACACTGAGTTCACCCAATTCCAAGCCTGAGAGCCATGAAAAGGGGTCACACAGTAAATGTATGAAAATTTATAAAATAACCGTTACACCTTAGTGAGCTAATAAGGCATTTAGCTCATTAATAGAATTAAGGCATTCACACCTTAAGGCTAGGTTACCAACCCTTAGATGGGCATTTTCCCTAGTGCACCCTCACTCCTCACCCTTAGATCTAGAAGCTGAATTTCACATCTTTAAGGTCCCACTCATGACCCACCATATGGCATCTTGATACACCCTTGATTTTTACAACTAACATATACCTATCAAATGGCATCTAACCTACCCTTCTTTGTACACCTAACCAATGCATGTAAACTAACCCTCTCTCATCCTCACCCTCCATGTGGTAAGCCCAAGTCAATCCTAACCATCAATCTGTACAAGACACTTAGACACTTATCTAACCCCTTAGCACAAATGTCACCCATGCATCTTATGTTGAATAAGAGCCCTCCACCTCATTTTTTCTAAACACATCTCCACCCTACACCTAGCAATCCATAGGATCAATCCCAGCCATCCATGAAGCATAATTGGGGCTATAAATAGCCCCAATTTCACAATACCTAAGGTTGGCTACCAAAAACCCTATTTCTAAGAGGAAAAGAGGAAGAAGGAGATGATTTAACAAAGCTTGCATCAACCCTAGGCAAGGTAAGCCTAAACCCTAGTCCAATTCATTCCCCCTTGTTCAATACATCTCAATTAGTTGTTGTCATGCTATCAATTTTATGCTAGAATCCTGTTCTAAGTCGGGTTACATAGTATAGGCTTAATAGCCTCTACTTGCTTCTATTTTTTATATGTTCTCCTGCCGAATTTATTATGATTTTTCAGAAGGCTAATTGAGCTCAATTTTTTATATGTTGTTCATGTATATCTCCCCTATTATCATGCTTAATTTTATAATTTTTACAAAACTTTAAGGGCACCAAAATCGAGAAATCTAGTTACTGGATTTTCTCCTAGTACTAATGCCTGTTTTTTAAGAGAATTAAAAATAGGTGTTGGGATTTAGGACCCACTCTAGGGAGCCCTAATTATTCTCCTGACCTATCCCAAGGCAAATATAATCTCTAAGAGTTGCTCCTGTGCACAAGCACCTTTATGGGCCCTCAATTCTATCCCAACGCCTGTTTGTTAAAAAAATAGGCGTTCTATAGAAATTTAGGCATTAGAACAATTTTCAGGCGTTAAGCCTAGGCCTTAAAAATCATTCCTTTTCAAAAATCCTCTAAGTATGAGTCACCCCTATGACAAGTGTCAAGACCCAGGAGAGGTCCCACCCCTTTGGGCCCCACTCTGGTAGCCTAAGAATCCATTTGGCTAATGTTTAATACCCAACCCTTATTTATTCCCTGAATTAAATTTAGGCATTGAACAGACAGGCGTTAGATAAAAAAAAAACAAGTGTTAGGCCTGCGACAGATGACTGTGAGGCCCACGTTAGGAGATCACATCTCTACAGGGCTTGTACCTAAGGCCTTTAAGCTTACACAGTGTGACCCTAGGAGATATTCCCTTCCTTAAACCACAGATCCCACACTATTGGGAGCCACCAAACTATCCCAAAAGATTATATAAAGGTGACAATCTGATCAGATTTCCCAACGCCTATTTTTTACCCTGAATTAAATTCAAGCGTTGGAAAAATAGGCGTTGATGTGATAAACGGGTGTTATGCCTATAAACCAGAAAAATTCACCTTTTTCTCTTTTCACCATTTTTTCCTAAGGTTAACATCGGACCCTAAAAAGTCAAACAGCAAGCCAGTTAGAGGGGTCTATCATCCCTCTAAAGACCAAACCCATGAGGGGTCTCCTGTATCTAGAATATGACAAATTTAAAGACAGATCTTGAGCTGTTCATTATCCAACGCCTGTTTATACCCTGAATTAAAATCATGCTTTGAAAAACAGGCGTTGAGAGCACAAACAGGCGTTAGGCCTGAGAAAAATTTAGCAAACCTCTAACTTAAATTAAATAAGGTGTAGACATTTTAATTCACAGTTAACAATGCATGAAAATGAATATAGAATTAAAACTCATATGAATGGGAGAAGCCACCCTAAAAAGGCGGGTATTTGGGGTGACTGACACCTTCTCCAAATGCAACCAAACAACTTACCCCAAGTCTTAGGAACACAGACCAGTACTAAGAGTTAAAACCCTAGGCCTTTGGGTCTAGACTTCTCATCTTCACTTGAAGAGGAGAACCGATGCCCAACTCCGTCGGTTAACCCCGAGTTGGTGGCGACTCCCAGAAAAGCCTAACCTTCCTGTAAGATGGTTAGCGACCTTTCATGCATTGGCATCACCCGTCGAAGAAGTGGGCCTCGGAGACCATGGGCGGGCCACAAAAGGGGGGGAACCCTCCTCCCCTTGGGTCCCGAACGACCGATGTTCACAACATCCCTCACCCCTCTACTCTCTCTCTCACTCCTTCTTGAGCCCTTACTTGCTTGGCCTCTCTTTGGATTTAAGAGTATTAAATCAAGTTGAAATTGCTCCCCAAGAAGAAGCTAGACGACAATCCATTGGTGAAACATCAAACATGGTATGATCTTTGTTTCCACCCACTTATTTTTTCCTATAATTTGTTTGTTTATTTTATTAAAGATTTATAAGATAATACTCTAGTTTCTTTATGCTTTTTTAGTCTTGTATGTAATATGCTAGAAAATATGTCATTTAGGGGTGGTTTTCTCTTTACCACACATTCAATGTAGAACATGTAATTGTTGCACCATATGTGTTTAGTGGTTAAAATAAAATGCATTCATATTTCCGACTGTTATTTCATTAATAAATAATAAACTTGAGTTCCACCAGTGCTAATATCCACATTCTCAACACATTACCAAAGTTGTATATCCATTCCTAGTCTTTTGTGGGTATTTATGGGTAGGAGATGCAAGGTTTGATGATTAAATGGACCAAACACTAATGTGTTAGACCACCAATTTGGGCAAGCCATGTAGTTGCAAACTCTTGTGATGATCACCTAGTGATTACATTATTTTAATGGATCTTAATGTCCATGTAAAATATATATATATATATATATATATATATATATTAAGAGAGAAATATTTAAGAATGAATGTTCAATAGTATAATTGTATGATGATTGTTGTTTTTGAATGAAACCTGAAAGATGGGATTTGGTAGTAGAATGGTTATTCAGATTTAAAAGTTGGGTTAGGGTGGATCAACTAACCCTAAAAACTGCCACTACAACCACCACTAAGAGAATCCAGGGCACCACCTTTAGTAGTGCTTTTATGGCCACTACTAATAGAATTAGTGGCGATTTTGGATATTTTAGTAGTGGTTTTCACCCGCCGCTAAAACCTTTTTTTTTTTGCTGCAACCTGATACGGTTAGACAAAGGGGTGGCTTTGGATATCAAGGTGGGGTACTTTTGTCATTCATTAATTCTTTATTTTATTTTTAATGGATCTTGGTTATGGACGTCTCTCATTAGTTGTTATTTTGGACGATGCCTATGGTGGATAAGCAAAATGCATACTCCCTATGTTTTAGGAAAGGGTGTTTTCCTTTTTTTTTTTTTAATCTTGTTTATTTACTAATTTTTTTATACTTGATGGTTCTGTAGCCTTTCAAATGTTAATCTTTTAACAAAGGAAACACCTACATGTCAGGCCTATGGGTTAGGTTTGATGACTTTGTAGTGTTGTTTTATTAATCTAGTGGTAATCAGGAATAAATAGCATTGTGATGCTTAAATAAAATTCTCTCAATTCTTTTATAATGAATCGTTGGGCCGTGTTGCATGCCTCATGCGTATTTGTGGCTGATGGAAGGTAGTTAAAATACTTGAAACATAACTTTTGATAAAAAAAAGAAGGGTGTATCTAAGGAAATATGCAATTAATGGAATTGCCTCTTTAGTTTGAGGGGATTAGTAAAATAGTTAGTTTTATGAAAAGGGAGAGAGGGTCTACGTTGTTTTTACTTGTCTAGTAGTTCAAAAAATGTAAGGCCTATCAAGATTCTCTAATGAAATATAAGACAACAACTTCTGTAGAAGAACCAGGTGTCGTTAGTGGTGGTGCAACTATTGGTAATGGTGTTGTTTTTGCACCAACAGGTAATGCCCCAAGCAACACTACTTAGTTCTAACCATGGTGATGCCTATGGGTCCCTTGCTATAAGGGAATGGAGCCAACCCATATTTAGAAGTAGTGTTTGCAATGAGTAGGGACTAAAATAAGGAAGGAATAGGTGCAAGGCTAAGCTGCCTAGGAGGATTTAGGCTAAGTGTAAGTTGAGTCCAGTTGTTCCTATCTTCAACCAACATTTTCTTTTAGGTATCAGTTCCCGACAGACTTCATTCATGAAAAGTTTTGGTTCACTTCTCTCATCAACCATTGCAATTGTATGCTATATCCTAGACCACAAAGTTTAAGTAATTAAATAAAAATCTTTCAACTTGAGTTTTGTTTAGTCAGACTTCATTTTATTTATTTATTTTATTTTTCATCGCTTGGAACCTCTTGACATTGTTAGGATTGCAACCCTTCTAACAAAGGATCCTGGGATACAATAATAAACATGGAAAATAAAACCAAACACAAAGAACACCACAAGGCATGCGATTTACGTGGAAAACCCCAAACTGAGGAAAAACCACAGAGCCGCAACAAACTTTCACTATTCTTGAAGAATAGACCGCATCTAAGATGCTTACAAGCTTCTCTCTTCCACACGCTCTATCATAATCTCTTTCACATACTCACAAAAGTAAGAACCCCTTGTTAACCTTCTCTGACAATCCAGAGAAGACCTGTTCTCTCATCTTAAAGAAAACCCCCTTTAAGGAGAAAACCTTATTCCTCTCTTCTCACCTTGTTCTATGCAACCCTAGACATCTAAACATACATAATCAACAACCCAAAAGTACACTTTTGTTATTATGTAAAAACCTCAGAAATTGCATCTTGGATAGTTCGATCAATCGAATTGATCCTTAATCGATCAAATGTGTTTTGGCCAAATACCTGTAAATGTAATATTTAGTTGAAGTTATCAATTCCATTCCATGACAAAATACTTGATGTTATAGGCTAGGTCATGACATATGTACATCATTATATGTTAGGAGTCATGATAGAGTCTAAATGGTTGAGTCTGACATCTAACTAAGATTGAAGACTTTGAAGATTAGAAGACCATAATACTGAAGTTGGTGATCATGGTTCTATTGGAAGAGCATCTGGAACCGCTTCATGAACATGAAAGGTAAAACATGAGTAAATGTGGTAAGTTAGCTTTAGAGACCAAACCTTACATAGGTTAGTTAGTTTGGACCTTACCCAAAGCCTAGAGAAGAACCTCTCTAGCCCTTGTTTGAAAAAGAGATAAAAAATAAAGTTAAATTTGAAAAACAAGGCATTTAGATCGATCCAATTTAAATTGACCAATCTACCACTTAACCAGATCGATCCAATAAGTTTCGGGAGTACCTCTCTATGCAAACAAAGTACCCAGACTGATCTGAGGGTGTTTTGATTTCTCAGAAACACAGACAGAGAACTCCCAGACTAATCTAAAGTACTTGGATCGACCTAGGTTAGACTGATTTGAGCGTCAATTATAGAAAAAATAAATCGCCAGAAAATCTAAAAATTGGATTTTTTGACTGTATGATTTGAGGATTAACTCCTCTATAAATACCTTAATACCTTGATAACTTAATTAGCATTAAGGAAAATCATTATCATTTTTGTGAAATGGTATGTGTGAAAAGGAGCTACTACTCCATTAAAGGGGGAGATAAAACTCTCTTATATACTCTTCTACTGGTAAACTACTTCAAGAGAGTGTTCTTTACCACACGACTATGCTAATCATTGGTACATCAAGAACATATATGGATTAGGTGTTTCCTGACCTGAAAATCCTGCAAAAAAGCTCCGAGAGATAAAGCCGCTTTAAGGTAAAATCTTTCTCTAGAGTTATAGTTGAATTTATAGTTATATTTTCCTAAGAAATATGCATTATATTGTGCTTAACAATTATACTTGACTATTAACAAAGCACCAGTCCAAAGGAGTATTGATACCATTTTAATATCTACATACTGAGAGGCCTTAATCCTAAAGAATTGGATACAATAGTTAAGTTCACCTTTAATATGTTTTACTCCTAACTAGAGACTTGATACTATAGTAAAATCAGTCTATTGAGAGGCATATGATGTAAAAAGTCATCTCTAGTATTCAAAACACTATTCATACTATTTTATAACCTCCATTGGAGCTACCAGACACGTGAAGCTTACAACAAGTGGATTCTAATGGAAGTGTAAGTGAGAGAGAATAGTTTTGTGATTTTCTCTATTATAGATTGTTAACTCTATTAATAAAAATTATAGCTTAGTGAGGAGATTTTGGAAAGTGGGCGTAGGTCTGGAGTGCTGAACCACAATAAAAATTAGGTCTCCTGTGGTTGTTGTGCTTGTACTTGATTGTGTGATTGTGTACTTGTCTCATTTTATTCATTTGTGGAATTGTTAAATTAATTGAGTTAAACGTATTAGGAAAAGTAAATTCTACTGAAATCATATCTGAAGCAATTAAATTTAAAAATTGGATATAATCCTATTCACCCCTCTAGGATTATAGTAGGGAAGGACTAGGGAATTTTAATACATTCTATGCTCGAACATTCCAAATGCTCTAGGTTCAATTAATTGAGTTTACTTTCAATTGATCTAACGAGTCAGTTTGACTTCTCTGTGGTTTGCTTCACCTGCACCTCCTTGGATCTTCACATTAGGTCCAACCACACAACAATCTCCCACTTAGAGCCTGATCCATCTTCCTTGGATAGCTACCTGTTGCAACTGTGATGAGACTTCTTCCATTGTGACCTTACGACACTTCCCTTTTATTTTCAAATATGTTCCCACCTTTAATCTCTTGGGATCCATTGGTTGGAAATGAAAACAACCTTAACAATCTCTACCTTGGCTTTATTTTTAACACCTTGAAGATTTCTTGTTGAATTTAGCTCTACATGCATATGTAAAGAAAATGAATTTGTGACATGTGCACCACACTCAACATTGGCTTCATTCTGGAACCATAATGGAGAAAAACTGCACTTGTTCTTCTTAGTAAACTTTGTGCCATATATTCCTAGAACACACCTCCACCTCAAACCTCAAACCTCAAACCTCAGTCATACCATGCTTACTATCACTACAAACAACCATTGGCCTTGTAGAACCACCGTTACACATACCATTGAATTAATTTGGTCCTAACATCATCCTACTCGATCATAACATGGTCAATGAACATGTGTAGCTCATTCGAGTTGACTCACCTAGCCAACTCCTAAGAGGGACCTTAATCCATCCTCTTAAACTATAAGAAATACCTCACCATCATTTATCACCTGGAAACCTGTAACACCTATTTTTGCCCCAACTACGAAAGAGACCTTCCAAAAGTGCATGTTATTCTGTGTATCCCGTTTTTAACTATCCATCAAGGATAAAGGAATACGGCTGATTACTGTATTTTTCATCATATGATATAAACCATCATACTTTTCTCCTTTCATTAGGACTAAACATATGCATGTGATTTTCATGGATCCACCTTTAACTAATTACCTGTAACCCATTTAGTCCAATCGGCCTAGTGATATTAGATTCCTCCACATTTGTGAGACATATGCTATACCACCTAAAGTACGAACCACTCCATCAAACATCTTGATTTTCACTGTCCTAACATCCGTGACGTCAAAAGTGGCCGTCACCCAAAGAAATAACACATGTCTTATTCTCTTGGAATGAATCAAAATTTTCTTTCATAAAGAAAATATGAACAAAACAACTTAAGTATAATACCCACTCATCATGAGAAAAAATGTCTATATCTTTGGAAACTGTGAAAGAATCTCTAATATATTCCTCTTGTTCATTTTTTAATACCACAATGTTAGGACTATCACTCTTTTTCTTGTCAACACTTTTTGGATAATCCCTCTTAATGTGGCCATATTCCTTGCAATGGAAGCATTGTACCTTGTCATTTTCTTTGGACTTGAATCCGTTACTCTTAGACCCCCCCACAGATAACCTTCCTTTATTCCCTACATTCAGTGCACTCCCACTCGTTGATGATTCACCTGAGAATTTTCTATGCACTTCCTCATTAAGTGAAACACTCACAACATCATCAGACTTTAGTGTGCCCGAACCTGAGGAATTACTCAAGGCCATAACCAAACCATCCCAACTTTTGGTAAAGAGGATAATAATACCAAGACCCTAACTTCCTTATCAAAGTTAATGTCTATCGAAGTTAACTAGCACATGATTGTGTTGAACTCGTTTATATGTTCAACAACATTTTTGTCATCAACTATCTTTATGTGAAACAACCTCTTCATTAGAAAAAATTTATTTAACGCTGATAGTTTCTCATACATCTGTGAGAGGGCAGCCATGAGATCTTCTTTGGTTTTTTCTTTAAATATATTAGAATCAATCGACGATGATAAAGAGAGATGAATTTTACCTAGGATTTTTCTGTTAAACACCTCCTAGTTGGAATCAGACATCATCACAGTTTTCTTCACTTTTCCTCCAAGCAACTGATAAAGATTCTTTTGATAGAGATAATTCTCTATTTATATCTTCCAAAATGGGAAGTTCAAACTGTTGAATTTCTCAACCAAGATCTTTGTGGATTTTTCTATTGTTGCCACCATTGTTCCCATTAGAATTGAAACTATGATACCATTTGTTAGGATTGTAACCCTTTTAATGAAGAATCTTGGGATGCAATGATAAACATGAAAAATAAAATCAAACACAAAGAACACCACAAGACACACGATTTACGTGAAAAATCTCAAACTGGAGAAAACCATAGAGCTGCAACAAACTTTCACTATTCTTGAAGAATAAACCACGTCCAAGATGCTTAAAAGCTTCTCTCTCTTACTCTATCACAACCTCTTTCACACACCCACAAAACTAAGAAAAATCCCTTTTTCACTTTCTCTCACAATCCAGAGAAAACCTATTTTCTCACCTTGAGGAAAACCCCATTCAAAGAGAAAACCCTATTTCTCTCTTCTCACTCAATTCTACCCAGTTTTAGATCTCCAAACATGCATATAAATGCTCTAAGGAATTTAGGGTTGAATCAACCACCCAAAAGTATATTTTTGTCCTTTTGTATGAACCTTAGAAATCGTGTCCTAGATAGTTTAATCGATAGAATTGATTCTCGATTGATCGAATGCATCTCAACCAACTACATTCTCTGCTCGATTGATCAAATCTTCTCTCAATTGATCGAAATGCTTAAGGTTTGATCGATTAAGTTTACTTTTGATTAATTGAACAAGTCGGTTTGACTTATTCATGGTTTGCTTCACTTGCACCTCCTTAGATCTTCACATCAGGCTCCACACACACAAGAAACATCGCTCAAATGTTGTTTTAGCGTTTGTGGTCAAAACATAGGAAGAGTTTGTTATGGGTGTGTGTTGATTGTACTTTGATTTGTTGGTTGTTTTTGTTTTGATTATCATTAAAATTGGGTGGATCAATTTTATAATTATTTAAGTGATCATAGGCCTAGGGATTGATACAGCCTTTAATAAGCTAATCTTAATGTTGTATTTTGGTTTATCAGAATGTGATAAATTTAGTTATAACTTAAGGAGATATAGGACATCTCACCCACATTGCTAAAATTTCCTGGACAGTCATGGCTGGTGGACTGAAAAACCTTAGGGAGAATTCTTAGAATATATTGCAAATTTGCAGGATTTTAAGGGAGACTACGATGGTTTACACTGCAAAATCTCAGAAAATTCTAAGATTGTTTGAGTAGGAAAACAAGGGAGACTTGAACTCATTTTTGGGTTGTTAAAATGCCTAGGTAAGCATGGAAAGGATGATTGGAGACCGCATGTAGAGATGCCTATTCAACCTAAAATTTTGTAAGGAGTCACATAAGAATTAGAGGAATACCTTTGTAAAATATGAAATAGTTCTGAGTATTATATGTTAGTCGTATTAGGAGATTCGAGCCAGGTTATGTATTGGTGAAATTTTTAGAGCAATAAGGAAGAGCTAGCATGAAACCCAGGATAGGGTCATCTATTTAGCCTGACGTTTTATAGATTAGTAGATCAAGAAGAGAATAAAAACTTGATCAAATCTTGGAGCATTCCAATCACATTAGGTTGTTAAACCATAGCAACTTAGGCCCCAATATTGAATTAATCCAAAGATAATGACTCTTAAAAAACCTAACACTTTTGTTTACTATTCAAAAATAACATAATTAGTTTCCTTTATAATGAGGAAGCTTAGTTCCTTTTATTGTTTATGGCCTCACTTTATTTTCACTCCTATGCAAATAAATGCTCTTATTTATTGCTAATCTATATGACTTCAACAAGGGACTGCGGCTTAAGGTACGTTCTCTACTCCATTTATTTATTTTCATTTCTTTAGATAGCATGTTTAAGTAGATGACTCATTTATAGACTGAACATAGATAATATGCCTAATATCATCTCCCATGTTAGAAATGGTGTAGCTTGTCCATCCTCTAGCTCTTAGAGTTAACTTAATTATTACCTGTAATGTAATCATTTCGTTTTAAATTCTCAAGGCATCTATAGCCATTAGGTGATGGTTTGTAATGAACTAATTCAAATTTATACTGATTTGTCAATTAAAATTAGAAATGAAGTCATCTTAGAATGTCCAAGGTGGGTCCTTGGGAATTTCAAATGAAATGACTTCATTACAGGTGGCAGCCAAACGCAGCCTTAAAGAATGGATCTCATATTTCAAAATCTTCTTCCCCTTTGTGGTTGTCTCTGGAGTTAGAGAATGGTGTCATGGGTCTTGGACCTTATTCCCTTATTATTATTTTTTTGTACCAAAATATATATATATATATATATATATATATATATATATATATATATATATATATATTTTTTTTTTTTGTAAAAAATTTATAATGATGAAAGT
>JAOXJP010044142.1:0-16276 GCA_025762735.1 Platanus orientalis
ACTATATATTTAAATTTTAAGGGTTGTTTATTTTTAAAAATCATTGATTTCACTAGGACTTAACCCAATACTTTTGTTAAAAACAATTTTTATCAACTAATTTATATACTATTGATAATTTTAAAATAATTAGTATATTATATATAATACAGATATATTATATATGTAAAAGTGCAGGCCTCGGGCCGGGCCCGAGCCCTCGTCGGGCCTAACTCAGGCTGGGTTTTTTCGGGCCAATTTGAGGGTCGGGCTTGGACCGGCCTGGCCCATGCCCACCCCTACTTTATAGGATTTAGCAGTATCATGCACTTCCCTATAGTAGGACCTAGGAATATATGAGAGAGAGTAGTAGTTTAAGTTCATAATATAGTCTTTGAATTCATAAGCTAAATGTCTGATATTCCATGGAGTGAAGAAGGAAGACCATTTAGATAAGACATAGCAGTGATGGAGTCCGATAATATGGAAATCTTTTCCAAATTGAGTTGGGTGTTGAGCTTGACTCCGAATATGATTGCCACCATTTCTGTATGCAGGGGGTCTATTGATTTGGCTAACACCCGACCCCTTCCCATAAGATCTCCATTTGGAAAGAAGATTGCTGCTCCAAGGACCGAGAAATGATCTTTAGCAAAATTTGTTACGTCTACCTTGATACAAAAACAACCTTCTGGAGATGGATCTTCCTTCCTTTGGTTGTCCAAAAAGTGTAGAGGGGAGGGGAGTGGATTAATGTCCTCCGCCAAAGGTTAAATGCTTTGAAGATCCCTGTTAATAGCCCAAATAATATGATTCATTTGATGGTTACAGTCGTTGAATTCAATCTCATTACGGAACTTCCACATGCCAACATATTATAGATATGGTTTGGGGTAATGTGGGGCATTGTTTCTGGAAAGCAGTTGGCCTAGCTAGGCATTTGGAGAGCCAATTGTGGAATTCATCATTTCCCAATCTCAGCACAAACTTCTTGGGATGAAAGTGGCTCCAGATTTGCATTGCAAACGGGCATGAAATGAGGCAATGTTCCACAATTTCTTGGTGGGAATGACAAATTTTACATATTGGTTCAACTTGGATGGATCTTTTAATTAAAATTTCCTTAACAGGGAGAATTTGCCTGCATGCTTTCCATAGAAAATGTTTTACTCAGGGCAAAATGTTGAGATGCCAAATATTTTTCCATATTTTATCTTTGTGAGAGTTATCATGGTTAGGGGAGCCAAGAAGACCAGCTAGGAGGTTGTAAGCAGACTTGACAGTGAATTTTCCATATTTATCAAAGTGCCACATGGTATCATATGGGATACATGGAGAAATCAGGATTTTGTGGATAACATTTTTCTCCTCTTGAGTGATAATGTCTTCTAATGGCCTTAGGTTCCAGAAGAAATTTGAGTGGTCAATAAGATCAAAGATTCATTGAATTTGAATGATGGCTGGCCTAGATGAGTTGAGTTTGAAGGTTATGAGTGATGGGATCAAAGGGTCTCTCCAGATATCGACCTTGGAACCATTGCCAATTAACTAGTGGGCACCTTTTTGGAGGGTATCTTTGCCTTCCACTATGCTTTTCCATCCCCATGAGCTCCAAGGCTTAGCTGTAGCATTAAAAAAATAGCTCTTGGAAAATAAATGGATTTCATGAGAGTGGCCCAAGGAGTGGAGGGATGAGTTAGTAATCTCCAACATTGCCCAAGGAGTGGAGGGAAGAGTTAGTAATCTCCAACATTGCTTTGCTAAGAGTGTGAGGTTCATTAAGTGTAAATCTCTTGGTCCCATACCGCCATCAGATTTACTCTTTCTTAAAGTGTCCCATTTCAGCCAGTGTATTTTCCTTTCATCATTTTTTTGCCCCCACTAGAAAGATCTCTATTGGTTATCAATGGAATTGCATAATCCTTTTGGAATGAGGAAGCAGGACATGACAAAACTGGGGATCGATGAGATGGGTGATTTTAAAAGTATTTCTTTTCCAATTGTTGACAAGAGTTTTTCTTTCCATCTAGTTATTCTATTATTAACTTTTTCATTTAAGGAGAACAAGGCCATTTTATTTCTTCCAATCTCAAGGGGAAGGCCAAGATATTTTCCTGGTGTGGGGGATTCTTTAATTCCCATTATGCTACTAATTTGAGATATTTTGACTCATTTAGATTGTTTACAAGGAATAATTTCTGATTTTGCAAGATTTGGGAGTTGACCTGAGGCTTTGGTAAAGCTCGTTAAGATATTCTTTATTTCTCTAGCATCTTCAGGGGTAGCTTTGCTAAATAGAAGAAGATCATTTGCAAAAAGAAGATGTGTTATAGGAGGATTTATTTTCCTTATTTTGATGCCTTAGAGACGACCTTGAGCTTCTTAATTTTCAATTTCGATAGATACGCTCTCAACACATATGATGAAGAGGTAAAGGGAGAGGGGGTCACTTTGTCTAATTCCTCTATATGGCTTAAATTATTTACCTGGGGAGCCATTTATCATAATTCTGAAGGAGGAGGAGGAAAGGCATTTAGGAACCCAAGATCTCCATTTTTCATTAAAGCCCAATTGTTCCATGACTTGTAATAGGTATAGCCATTCCACTATGTCAAAAGCCTTGCTCATATCAATTTTTAACACCATGAGGGTTTTTTTTAGAGGTTTATTTTCATGTGATGAAAATTTTCATGGGCTATGAGGATGTTGTTTGAGATTTGTCTATTTGCAGTGAAGGCACTCTGGAATGAGGAGATTATCTCATTTATAATTAATTTTAGTCGATTTTCCATTGCTTTTATAATGATTTTATATAGAACATTGCAAAGGCTAATTGGTCTAAAATGTTCCGGGGATGTAGGATTTAGGATTTTGGGTATTAGGACTATGAAGGTCTTGTTAAGGTTGTCGAGCTCTAATGTTCCACCGAAAAATTTAGACACTAAATCTAGCACATCATCTCCCACTATGTTCTAATATAATTGATAAAAACCAGCTTGGTAGCCATTAGGCCCGGGTGCCTTTAGTTTACCCATGTCAAAGATGGCTTTTGTTATTTCTTCTTTTGTGAATGACATATTTAGAATGTTGATTGCCTTTTGAGAAAGCTTTCTCTTGATGTTTTGGCACGATGTTAGGATATTTGATTGGCGAGGATTTGATGATGTGAAGAGGTCCCTATAGTATTCAAGGAAGATATTGCTAATTTGCTCATCATTTTGAATCCAATCACCTTGTCTGTTCTTTATCACATGAATGAAGTTCCTTTCACTTCTCTAGAGAGTTGATAAATGAAAAAAATTTGTATTTTGATCGCCCATTTTTAACCATGAAACTCTTGATTTCTGGGCCCAAAATATCTCTTCCTGCTTCAGCAAATCATTAAGTTGGCTTTTGATTTCATCAAAATCTGCCTCTTGACATCGGTAGGATGGTTTGTCATAGAAAGCTGCCATTTTCCTTTTAAGGGTAAGAATCTGTTGATGGAGATGGCCAAAATTTTGCCTATTCCATTCCTGTAGAGCTGGGGTCAAGTAATGGAGTTTTTCATGAACTGTTGATTGTCTAGGAGCATTAAGGTTATTCTTCCACTTGTCCTCAATAAGCTCCTTACAGCCTGGGTGAGTTGTCCACATCCACTCAAATCAAAATGCTTTATTTTTTGGTGTTTTGAATGGTGTGGTTTGAAGGATAATTGGTATGCGATCTAACCCTCCTGCATATAAATTCTCTATATAGGCATCCAGAAATAGTTCTCTCCATTTGATATAGACAGCTTCTTTGTCGAGTATTTCTCGAATAGTTATTTGGGTATTTTTCTTTTTAGCCAAGTGAAGAAGGGGCCTCTCAATCCTAAGTCTAACAGGCTGCATCTATTTAGGATTTCTTGACCTAGATTTTGGGATGAAACACAAAGTGGAGAACCTCCCAATTTCTCTAATTTTTTCCCTAAGAGGTTCAGTCACCAATGCATATTAAAGGATGGGTGATGCCTTTGAAATGATTAGTAAAGTTGGCCCATGCCTCTTTCCTTTTGGATATGTTCGGTTCCCCATAGATGAAGCTACAAAGCAATTACCCTTTTCCATCATTGTTGTCAATACTTGTATGATCCTTCTATCATTGGAGTCTAAAATGTTTAATTTGATTTTTTTTCCATACAAGGAGAAGTCCCCTAAATCTTCTTGTAACATCCTGACCTGTGAACTTCCAGCGTGTTCTTAAGCACAATTTTTAAAAAGCTATCTCAACAGTTAGTTTAGTTTCCAATTGGAAGATACATTCGGGAATCTTTTTTTTTTTTTTTTGAGAAGGTCTCTTATTGTACAAACTGTCAGGGGATTCCCCAGACCCTGACAGTACTAGGCCAAAATTCTCATTAGGCACCCTGGGGCTATTTTAGGACAGCCACTAGAACCCGTTTATTTGTGCTTGTTTGGTTGGTTTTGTTTTTTTGTTCTAGGAGAGGGAGGTATTGTCTTGATGGGGGGATATGTTGTTTCAAATGATTGAGTGTTTTAGAAATTGGTTGTTTGACTTTTTTCTTTATCATCTTATTAACCTTGGATTTGTATGTGATGGTTTGTAATGTAAAGGTCTGGGGGTGCGAAAGTTTATGGGTCGAGGGAGGTGATGATGTTATTAACAGTGATGGGTTAGATAATGTTATTGCATGGCATGGATCCAATAAATTAGAGAAATTGAAAAAAAAAAAATAGGACTAACCTCTTGGTGTTGTTTCTTGCTTGCCGATTGGTAAGTTGGTTCTACAACATCGTCTTGGTCCCCTTCCTTTCTTTTCCTTGTTTGCTTTTCATTGATCTCCATTCATTCTGTGATGTTATTCTCTTCCTCTGCCATGTGGTTTCTGAACATTCTTGCCGCTTGTTTGATATTAGTTTTGTTAATTAGGATTTCTTTGAATAGTGAAGATCCTTTTTCACTGCTTACTTGTTTGATGACACTCAGGGTGCATGGCTCTTTAAAAGGATCAGGAGTAGGTTCAGCCGACTCTGTTTGAGGGTTGGTATGGTTTGGAATCTTTTGGATTGGACCGTGTTGGTTCAAACCAGCTTGGGTAGTTTCTCTGGTTTGATCTAAGGTAGGGTGAGTAGGAACTGCTTGGATTACGATGCTTGAATGAGGGGGCCTCATAGCTTGTGGGTCCCAAAGCTGACCCTTTTTCTTCTTCTTTTCTTCCCAAATCATCAGTTTTTTTCCCTTTGTCCTTGAAATTTTTAATTTCACTTTCCTGCTCTTCATGCTCTTGGATTTGGTGGAGCTAGTTTGGTGGTTGTATATTCCCCTTAATGACCTTATCAACTATTGTAAAAGGTTCGCTACGGTCAGGGGTATAGAAGTCAAGACAAAATTGGTTGCTCCACCTTCTTGGACTTTGTTGGATTAGGTTGTGACTGTTTAGGTCCATCATCTCACTCAAGGTAAGTCAGCTGTTGTCGCATCCAAAGAGGAAGTAATCATGACCTTCACCCTCATCTCGAGAACTAGATCGTGAGGGCACTATTCGACTTGGTGACCTGACTTGGAGGTCTTCCATTTTACGGGGCAATTGCATGCTCCAATAATTATTAAGACTTTAGTTCTATAAAATTTTCTTACGGCTAATAGGTTTAATAAAGTTGGTTTGCTAAATTTTTCTCATGTCCCAAAAGCTTGCAATAAGGCTGCACAAACCATGGAAGTCATTACAACAAGGAACGCATTACTGGAGGTTGGTAAATGTGATCTCTTGTTGATTAGTCTGGAAAAGCTTCTAGGGCCTGTCTGCCGAGTAGACCTTGCCCTGTCTAGGTGTCTTCACCTTCCGAGAGTGGGCTTTGTGAGTAGAGTTTGCCTCTCCACCTCCCACCGGTCCACCAACAATGACTTTGATCTACCATAGGCACCCCAAATACATGCTTTTGTCGTCTGAGGGGCCTTCGGTCTTCTTTGGATGATCCTGAGGGTGATTGGCCACAAAACAACACAACCAATCTTGTTTGATGAGAGCCTCTATCTACTCCTTGAAGTCGATACAATCTTTCTTGTTATGACCGTGATCCTAGTAAAACCAACAATATTTTCTTTAGGACCTTTTTCGGAGGGGGCGTCTTGAGTTTCCCGGGCCACTTTAGTGATGGGTCATCCCGCACATGCATTAGGACCTGCTCGAGAGGTGAGTTGAGTGGAGTGAAGGTTTGGGTGTAGTCCGTCAGTGCCCTGACTCTCCTCACCTTTTACTCTCGGTTGAAAGTGGCCTTGAACCTTGACTCGTGTTCCACCGTTCTGGGTTTCTCTTCTCTTCTCTATTTCTTTGCTTGTTCATTGGGCTCAACCTCTCAATCTCGGCAGGTGGTCATAGAATCTTCCACATTCATGTGTTTTTTAACACGAAACATTAACTTGGCCATATTGCTCGGAGGAGACTTAGAGAGGGAGAACATGAATTTGGTAGGCAACAATCCCCCCATAAAGGCAGTCAACACCACTTTTTCATTGACTTCATCCACTTGAAGCACTTCTTTGTTAAATCTTGAGACATTGTCCCTTAGTGATTCTCCCTTCGGCTGTTTGATGTTGAGGAGGTACGTGGTAGGCTTTTGGTACCGTCTTCCCCCGATAAAGTGACTAGAGAATGATTGACTTAGTTCCACAAAGGAGCTAATGCTCCCCAACTTCAGGTTACCGAACCATTTCCGCCCCGAACCTTTTAGTGTCATCGGGAATGCTCAACATCACTTTCTGGTTGGCTTCATCCACTTGAAGCACTTCTTTGTTGAATCTTGAGAGGTAGTCCCTTAGTGATTCTCCCTTTGACTGCTTGATGTTGAGGAGGTACGTGGTAGGCTTCTAGTACTGTCTTCCCCCGATAAAATGACTAGTGAATGATTGACTTAGTTTTACAAAGGAGCTAATGCTCCCTGACTTTCAGGTTGCCGAACCATTTCCACGCTGAACCTTTTAGTGTTGTTGGGAATGATTTACACATGATTCCATTGGGGACGTCATGCAGATGCATCAAATTTTTATATGCTTTAAGATAATCGAAGGAGTCCCGATTTTCATTGAATGCATCCATTGGAGGGATTCTTAATTTTGTGAGGAGCGAGCAAGCCATGATTTCCAGAGAGAAGGGGAGGTCGATTTTTTGGAACAGAACCTCAACCGTGGAAGAGGCTTTCTCCTTCATTGTTTCTATCATGTCGTTCAACTGATTCTGCAACCGCTTCTTTTGTTTGGTTGTTGCCATTCCTACATCAACACCCCTAAGTTTGGGAGTGGAAGAACATTAGGACTGCGATCTTCGTACGCCATGTTGTCTTTTCTCATACTCTGGGCGGGTCTCTTCGGGCTGCTTTTTGTTGCCAGAGGGCTGGTGCTCACCTTGTGCTGCAAGTCTTCGGGTCAGATCCTAGTTTTATTGCATGATCTACTGTAGACTTTGATTAAGACTTTGTACTTGTTGTTCTAAGGCGACGAACCTAGCCACTTCCTCATTGTGATTGTCTTGGTTATTCATGGATGAGGTATTACTATGGGCTTCCATGGTCCTGGCACGAGTGTCAACCATACGACCTTTGTTTTACCAGAAAGTACTCAAAACTTCCTACAGACGGTGCCAACTGATAGAACTGAGAATTGGTTCCACCTAGGTGGTCCTTTGATTGACACCCTCCTAGACCTCAGAAATATGCACACTTGCAAACAAGAAGCAGGGGACGCTGGTGTGGCATTGGCCTCCTCCACTCTGATGGTAAAGTTAGTGTCTAATGCACACAACGAATTCACTAGGATAGGGTATTTTTTGCATACCTCTCTTTGGATGGGTGTCCTCGTTTATATAGGCTTAGATATGCCTGTTTTTAAGAATCTTTCCAGATTTTGTGGGCTAGTGGCATGATTCTGGTTGTGATTTCTGATCACCTTCCATAAATCATCGTTTTGCATTTTCTGAGGATCGGTCGGGTTTTCCTATTGGTCCATGAGAGACTTACCCTCTATCGGTTATCACGCTCAGGAACATATGTAGATACATGACACGTGGTCGTATGCCAAGTTTGTGACATATGTTGGTCTCGGATGCCCTGTCGTTCGGGACATTGGTGGCGGATCTGGTTGGGTCATTCTGTCTACGTTGTCTTGAGCAATATATATCATCATTAAGTGTGATCAATGTGTAACCACCCTGTAGACTGAGACATGGTATGTAAGGGTTAAAAGTGTTCAATTAAAAAAGTGAGTGCCCAAAAGTACACCAAATTCATAAACACATCATGTGTCAGTCTGTGTTGCATGTCACACATTGGTCACACTCATTTTGGTCGTAGAAGATTTGCTAATGTGTGAGAGAGTATTATTTCCTAATAAAGGGTCTTTTACACCTAAATTTGTCTAATCTCATGTCCCCACATCACAAACTGAGAAGTGATGTTTTTGCCTCTTTTTAGGTTTCTACTTTTTTCATTCCAACACTATCGTTCAATGTAATGGATTTATGGGATGTGGTTCATGAACTAAACCCTACTTTATTTTGTTTTGGAATGAATTTTCTCTTTCAACTTGTTCAATGGAATGGATTTATGAATTATTTCAAGTAGAAACTAATAAACTAATCCAAATGAGTTTAAGCTACCAATGTATGCAAGTTGGATTTACTGAAAGGCTTGTAGCTTAGAAGTATTAGTCACCAATTGATACCTTTAACTTGGCATAAAGTTAAAAAAATAAGGTGGTTTTGTTAAAATGGGGGCAATTTTACTCACTTTTACATTGCCAAAACAAACGCTCAAACAAATGTAGAAGGTAAAAATCCTTCATTTTGTTTTATCTATCATCAATGTTCTACAAATAAACAAATAGAACCATAGGCTATCTCTATTTGGGCCCGAATTGTGTGAGAACGAGTATCACGAGGGCTGTGTGAGAACCCTTCCTAGTTCGACACGTCTTTTGTGTTTTTGGAGTGTGTGCCCAATTTTAACCATGGTTGAAAACCATGGTTTACAAAGGGGTCCCACCTTGGCTTCTCTTCTTCGACAAGAATACCCAAAACGTAGGAAAAAAAACTCACCTTGCTCCACCTTTGCTGGTGAAGTGGTCCTCCATTTGCTAATCGTTGAACGGATCTCTGAAGTCGCCGGGCAGTTTACAAAGGGGTCCGAATTTGCATTCTCTTCCTCACCCAAAACACAGGAAAAAAACTTAATCGCTCCACTTCGATCCACCTTCACCGGTCAAGTGGTCACCCATTTGCCGGTCGCCGGATGCTTTAGTTGTCGGTCTCTGACGTCATCGGTTTTGCCTTCTCCTCCTCAACAAGAAAACCTAAAAGGTAGAAAATCAAAGAGGGAAAAAACCCTAATGGCACTACTCTCTCCGCCTTCATTGGCCAGGTGGTCCGCCGTTTGCCGGTCGTCGGAAGCTTAAGTTTGTTGGTCTTTGACGCCGCCCATTACGAGATTCCTAGCAAGATTTCAATTTAGTTTTTCTTGGCAGCTTTAAAATCTAGGTTTGGGTGATTGAACCTCTAAAATCTGCTTATTTCTACTGCTTTTAATGGGGCTTTAGGTCTTTGTTCCATATCATAATATATTATTGTCTCATACTTCTTTTGGTGCATCATTGCATTATTATTTTTTTTGGTTTAAGATCTCTGCATTATTAAAAACTGTCATTCACAGATCCATCTTCAATGTATATGGTTAACGATAAAATCTCATTCATTGACTGTTAGGGTGTGTTCATCCAGGAGTTTGGATTATCCTCTACTCCTCCCCTTGTGAGGAAGTATGTCTTCCAGATCGGTTTACCAAGTTGCTCTAATCCCCTTGTGAGAAAACATGTCTTCAGGATTGGTTTACCAATATGTTCTAATTAATATGTACAAATCACACAAGAAGAATCTATTTTGGAGGAATTAATAAACTTTGATATAGTTGAAGATAGTAGGTATTTTTATTTAAATTCAAATAGGTATTGAAAAAGATGATGACAGGTAAAGCCATCAAACCAGATTGTATCTCGATAGAGATTTGAAATTACATGTGAGAGGATGTTTTATCCTGATTAACTAAATTGTTCAACAAGAACAAATGGATGTAAGAAAAGCTTTGTCATGTCTGGTTGCAAGACCTAAAAAGATATTCAAAGTTACATAGCAAGAACAACGTTTGTATATGATTGCTTTAGGACACTTTTACTGATAAAGACCTCCTCAGCATTTAACTATTGCCTTGAAGGATACTGATAAATTTTTTGTAAAAATTACATTGAAGAACCAATTAAAAACAATTAGAATTATTTAGATATGCTGTTTCAATCCAATTTTTACTTATCTATCCAACAATTGTGAGGCTATCAGAAGGTTCAAACTTATGAAGTGAAAATGGACATAAGATTAACATAATAAACATCTGTAAGAGTAATCTGTCATGCTGAATATGTTCTAAAACCTTGTCTTCTATTGATTTTATTTGTACATATTTATTTTGAAACTCTAGTTCCATGTTTTTGTAGAATGACATCATCAAGCAATAGTGTTAGTTGGCCAATGTGCAAATGCCCTAAAGGATGTGGTCCATGTTTGATAAAAATGTCTAATATTGGAATCAATCCAGGTAGGGATTTTTATCAATGCCCTGGAAATGTGGTAAGTTTAAGTAATTAAACATCTATTTACTTAGAATTCAAATTGAATATAAGAAGACATTTCTCTTCTGATTACGTTTATTTGTTGAATACAGAATGTAGGGCAATGCCACATATTTGTGATGTGGTGTGATGAGTTTGACAACGGCCAATGATCAAGGAGTTATGAAAGAAGAGCTCATTTGTTGCCTTTGAAGGAAGAAATTTCTGCATTAAAGCATGAGATTTTAATATTGAACGCATGAGGTTTCAATGTTAAAACAAGATGCCTTGATTAGGGAGCAAAAGCTACAAAATTTTAAACATATAGTGTATATTATGATTGTAGTAGTAATTTTATTAATTGTACGAAAATGAAAAGACACTTATACTAAGCTTGCTATGCTTAGATTATATATTTTTATTTGTTGCTTCAACTTTTTTTTCTTCTTCTAAAAATTACAATTTGGTCATTAATATAAACTCCAAGAATAGAAATCAACATTGCCTATTTGTGATACAATAGGGTCAGATCATATTCTGTAAGGAGTGGACAGATTTCATCCACATTGCCTACAACCCTCTCCTTTTTCTCTAAGCTTGTCTGCATTTTGTATATTTTTAATTAATTCAATATTATAAAAATCAAAATGAAGAATAAGATTACTGGCACCAACTTAGAAGTTAATCAGATATATCATGTGAAATTAATTGTAGTAAAATTGGTGCAACTGTGGATAACAGATTTTATGATATTTGAACAGATGGTTGAGAATTGTGGACCCATTGATGTGGTGTGCCCGATAATCGATATCATCACATCGAAAACCGTTCGTTTAGATGACAATGGTTTGTCTATTTTTTTTTCTCTCTCTATTTCTATTTATTTTGATTAAAGCAAGTCATGGGTTGCCAGCTCCCTGTTATGTTAGAAACCATGACCAGATATGTTAGATAGGGGAACCCACATTTTTTATTTAAATGGGTTTCAGGGAACCCTCATTATTCCTATAGAGAGATTTAATTTAATTAATGTTTGTTCCCAAAAGAAAACTAATGACGTAATTGGTGGACATCGAATTTTCTTTAAGCATCACAAATTTCAAACTTAATCCACAATCTAAACAATGAACACAATCCACAATCTTACCAATATAATAGTAGCAAAGCTGTGAGCTTGTGTGTGTAGATGTGTAGGTGTTTATAGTCGTTATGGAGAAAAAAAGCATTAAAGAAAGAACCAACCCCTAGTAGGCAATAATATGCCAGAGAGCTTGCCTCCTTCATTGAGACAAGCTTAGATAGCCCAAAATATGACTCAATATTTATTAAGAAAAATGATTCTGTGCTTGTCAGTTGCACCAAACTTGTGGCAGGAAAAACACACACACACACACACTCCCTGATATGATCATAGTTGTAAGTTGTTACACCCATTCAAAATGCTGATGCTACTTAAAATTAACCCTCTCTCTCTCTCTCTCTCTCTCTCTCTCTAATCTTAGAAAGTGTTCATTTTAATCGTAAAAGAGCATGGAACTTTGATTACATCACTAATCTAAGCTATCTCAGTCACACACACACAGTCTCAAATCTTAGAACTATACTTTTGAATCCTATAATAGTTGACTTCTTTGAGTGCATCAGTTTATAAAAATATCCCAGTCAAAAATGAGATGTGCTTTAAGCTAAATTAAACAAGTCTTCAATGACCAACCCACTCTAGGTTTTAAGTGGTGAGGTTTCCTCCTTTAATCTGTCCAATTAATGATCTTTGTGGATTTAATTCCCCATTCAATTATTCTTAATTATCCCCACTTTTAACTACTACAGTGGAGGAGCCTATTGAGTCTTGTCTCGTGTCCTTTAGCAATAAAAAGGAATGGATAAGGAAAAGTAAATCTTTTCAAGACCTCATTACACAAGCAAAGGGCACTTCGATTGTCCTGGTTCATTGCTCCCTAACATGGGTTTAATAAGACATTCTTTTTTGTGCGTTGCATCAGTGTTCTTTCTTTCATAGATCAATAATGACTTGTGACTGCCAAGTTTTGACTGGTAAAACTCATCCCCACTCACGGGTGCAAGCCATGCTTGTCATGTCGGTTAGCATTTCTTCTTAATGAGAAGACAGCATTAACATAAGATGTAGGTTTTAGGGTGGTTGAGGTTATTGACTCTGATGCATCCTATGAGGTTAATAATGCCCCCCCTCTTAAGCATTTGATTTGAAGATCTCTTCTTCCTTTGTCTTCATTATACCTTTTTAGAAGAGAAAAAAAATCAAGGGAACATAAAGATGTTTTAAAAGAAATTTCGTACCTTAAGTGGTGTGCCTTATATACATTGACCCCACTAATGTAATGACCTGGATTCTTCAATTTGTGGGTGGCCCCATATCCATAAAATGAAATGATGTAAACCAGCCAACTCATGAAGCTTTTGTTTTTTATGCTGTCCATAACTCAATTAATTTGCTTCTTAATCTATGAAACTCTCCAAGAGCCTACAAATGGATGATAAAAGCAATCTGGATTGGGCCATGAGTTCCAATGAATGTCACGGACAATGAAAAATTTTCCCAATCAATTAGGATTCAACCTCCAAATCCCTCCCCCTAACCCTCCCAAGTGGTACTTATTACTCTGAATGAGCTTCTCTCCAATTGGTCCACATGCCCATTGATCATGATCATCGAACCCACGGGCCCACGATCAAAATCCACACCGATGATCATTGAACTCTTCAAGATAGAATTTCCTATACCTTGCTGAGAGAACAAATGTTGTTGATCGATTGGATGGTTATAAGCATTTGATCAGTATAACTATGACTAATTGGGACAAATTTTATCCAAATCGAAGAACAATTTATCAGGAGCAAGGAGCTTTCCCTCCCACGTCTGATCAACAACTCCTTGGAAAAGACTACAGATCCACTAATCTTCTTGCAACTAAAATTCAGAGAGACTTGTCAGAGATGAGACAAATATGGGTTCTCACGGATTTGGTGGCTTAAAAACGCGTTTTAGGTGTCATCTTTTGATATTATATAATAAGTATCCCAAAGGTTAAGTTACTTGAGATGTTTAAACGTTCATTCTTAAATCACATGATCTATACAACATAAAATATAAGCTGTATTGTCATGAACATGTTTAAGGATTGTCTCTATCTGAAATATGGTTCTTTGCTTGGTATGGGAAAGGGTCTAATCTGTTCCTATTAGCATCAATTAACAATATTATAGGATTTCAATCATTGGCTAAACATTTATCATATATTAAATGACGAATGCTAATTCAACGGGCATTCGATGTGTGGTGCTTCACCTCCACAAATTAAAAATGCATTTCTATAGCACTCCCAGGAAAAATAATCAGTTAATCCAATGGGCTAACAACAAGATATTTCAAATAATGATCTAAACCCTACCAATAAACAGTTGTTTCTCCCAATTGTGACTAGAAATGTTTCTTTCAATTAAGCACCACGATTGCACGATATTGTGAACAAGAACATGTAAAGAGATTTTATAATATATAATTATCCTTTCCAAATAATATTAGTAATTATAGTATACAATATGTTAATACATGAATATTTTGGGCTATATAAGGAATGGAAGTGTAATTTATACTCGGGTATGAGTCGAGAACTTCCCATTGAAAGGGTACTTCAATCTTCAAAACCCAGAGATTGGTATCAGCCATCTATCTGATTAAATGAATTTGAGCTCTTTACCAAAAAATATAAAAAAAGGAAATGTAACTCACAAATGGTTTACTTCCCGTCTTCTTATTTATTTATTTATATATATTTTTTCATGAACGCCATTTAGAATGGGATTAAGTCCTTATCTCAAATGGCATTCATTTCCACAATGATCAAACTGCCCTCGGATTTTGGTGTTTGAAGCATCAGTGTACATGGGAGCACTGTAAATATAAAAGTTGAAGACCACATTTAAGTAAGAATATGGGATTATTCGAATTTTGGTGCCCCTCCTCATGTCTTCTATGGACTCACTCAGGGTAAATTGGGTGACGCCTAGAGATCTAAAATTCTTGATTGCTGAATGGAAGGATTTCAGATGTGAGTTGTAAAGGCAAGGTGATTTGGTGCACAATTCCAGCAGCAATCTGCTGGTCTCATTGGCTTGAGAGAAACAATAGATGTTTTCAAATTTTCGCGGAGGTCAAACAGAAAGCAAAAGAAAAAAAAGCTGCCTTTGGGCCATAAGAAACAAAGAGCTGTAGTTCTCGAGTAGTAGAGATCTGTTTAAAGGTTGGGAAAACATTTTGTGGGGGACTGCTACATCTTAAATGTGCACTTATTTGGGTAGGTTCTGTTGTGGGGTTGTCTTCTTTTATTGCTCCTTAATTAGTTCGACTTAATGCAGCTTTGTATCTCTACAGATCCTTTAAATTGCTCCTTAATTAGTTCGGCTTAATGTCGTTTTGTTTCTTTGTACAGATCCTTTAAACTTCCTTTACTTTAATGGGGTTCTCTCAACCCCTCTATTTGAATACAAATCTTTAAAAAAAGAGTAATTACCACTCAAAATGTGAAAATAAGAGATTAGAAGAATTTTCAAAGCTCAAACTTCTATTAAGACAGTAGTATATTATTAATTGAATGACTCATGGGCAAACCCCGGGGCCAACCTCAAATGTTGTCAAATATATTGTTTTCTGCCCAAAAAAAGAAAGAAAGAAAAAAAAAACCTTTATTGTTTGGGTTCATTTTGCACTCTATTCGAGGTGCAGTAATAGAGCACCAATTTGAAACAATCCCTCCAAAGCCGGATCAAGTCACTCAGAATGCACATGCAACATTACAAGAGTCAGTTTATATCGTCATTACTCTACAAAATCAAGTTACCTCATATACCCCACAGCTTTCATAGACACCTCCAGTTGGAAACATTTTCAAAATAAATACTGACGTAGCTGTTAAGCATCAATGGAAGCTCCTCAGGGTTGGACTTATCTGTCTTAATTCTCTATTTCATTACAACCCAGGCAAGACCCGTCACTTTCAGCACAGTGGAAGAGGCAGAACTGCGGAACCTCCCTGCAGCCAGATAGGCTACAGAACTGAATAACATCCAGCCTCATCTATAGAGAGTGACATGCATCATATATTATCCACTACATCCACTCCGATCGACCTTCTTGGCCATGGCAGCTTAATTCCCTTCTGTATGATCTTTCAGATTCTGTATCCTCTTTTCAGTCTTGTGCATGTACTTATGCACCTAGAAGGATTAATGTGGCAGCTCAACTTTTGTCCCAATGGATTACAACCATCTGCCATCCTTTCATCTTCACCCGGCAATATCCTGAACGGCTGTGACCTGCTGCTATCTTGTTGGATCTTTTTGTATCCACTTCCTCTATACAACAACAACAAACAGCCTTATCCCAACTATTTGGGGTTGGCTACACGAATCCTGTTCCGCCATTTCGCTCTATTTAGGGTCATTTACCGTTAAATTATAAGCTACCAATGTCTCTCCTTACTAACTCCACCCAAGTCAATTTTGGCTTTCCTCTAGTCCTAGCACCTTCAACTTGTATTGTCTCACTCCATTTCACTGGTGCAATCATTGGTCTTCGTTGCACATGCCCAAACCATCTCAATCGACTTTCCCTCATTTTATCACCTAT
>JAOXJP010044153.1:0-16275 GCA_025762735.1 Platanus orientalis
AACCTAAAGTGGTGGCAGAAGCAATGATTTCTAAAAAATTGTGAAGTAAAAAAAAATAAAGAAGGAAGAAGATAACCTTTTAACCCAAAGAAAATGGGGCTAACCTCCACCTTCATTGTTAACTTGAGAGATCGTAAGCCATTTTCAAGGTTTGCTCTAAGCTTTCATGCACCAAAGAGAGAACTTTTTGAAAATTCAAATATTATTATTTCCTTGTCAAATTATGGGAAGGAGTTGCCTTTAAATAGGCTTACAAGCTTAAACAATTAAAAACTTGCCAAAATTGGAAACTTCCTAAAATCTTTAACTTGCTAGTCAAGTTTTCTAAAGTATAAAACTAAAAACTCACTTTCCTAAAATTAAAACAACTAAAACTTAAAATTTTATAAGAAAAACACTATTCTCGTTTTTATTGACACCCCCTTAGTAATTTGGTCAAAACTTTCCCAAATCACATTGGATTTGCACAATCTTGGTCTTGTTAGAAAGATAACTAAATGACCTATCTTAAAATACCAAAATCAAACCAAAATGACAAATTTTGCCCTCTAAAAAAGTGGGCTAAACACCAAAAACGGGATTACTCTAAAACACAACCTAAATCTTGGCACTATTGACCTTATTTTATAGACACATAACCTATAATATCCAGGCGAAATCATATAACATTACATCTTTCATAAATCGCTCAATGCGTAGGCCCCACCAGGGCCAAGTGTGGGCCCCACCTTGCTCTAATGCCCGCATCACTTTGTTTGCCCTAATATTTTCAGCTAATATACTACTTTTATGTTCCAAACAGGTTTGGGGACTTGTTTGCACAAACAGATCTCAGATTACAAGTTTTGCTAGAAAACAAAAATGAGTAAACTCATTAGCCATGAATTTAAAAGTAAGAGCAGTAGCACCTAGAATTCAACTCATTCTGAATTTCATCAACAATAAGGTAGGGACAAGCAAAATCTTGTGACTGCAACCCCTTTTCTGTGAGCATGCACATGTGTGTGTGGAAATGGAAATTGTGTTCAATTGTTTTTTTGATTTGGTGAAAGGATATTTAAAAATATATGGGTAAACTTTTTAAGCAAATGAGGGTATTATTTGCAACATCCATATCTCAATTCTTTTTGTTGTCCTTTGTTTTCTGCTTGAAGAAAAACCAGGTCTTAAGGATAGACCGCACGTCAGTACTATAAAGAGTTTTAGGTATGCAGCTGAAGTAAAAGCACTGTTGAAATCAGAAAAGGTTGCTTTTGTTCCATTTAGAAAGGGAAATTTCTTATTGTCCTTCAGCAACTCATCTGGTCGAAGTCAGATACCACTTGAGACAAGCCAACTATTGTCAAGCAGCCAGTCCATGTACTCATGGCCTGATGATTTTCAGATGACTAAGTCAGAAGGAAATTGTGATATTGGTCAAAGGCTACCAGGTTATGATCATGTGCCTGTGGAACTTTTATTTGCCCATCAGGTAGGATGGTGAGTCTCCTCATATTCTGCTTTTTATATTTTTTCCTTTGAACTTCTACTTTTTTTTTGGCTTGCCGTAAGTAGCATTTTGCAAGAACTCCGAATCATTCTCTTGAAGCTCATCCTCTTTATGATAAATGATCCGCTTGCCCCGAAATGACCTGGCCCAATAGGGAAATCCCAATTCATTGGGCCTTTCGATACAATCAAATAGATTGCCACAAGGGTGCCATATTCTAGGAGCCCAAACTATGTGATTGAATCAATCCTCTAAATTCTCTACTGCGACATCGGGTACTCCATTCCCAAAGTTTTCTAATGACAGTTTTTATAGTCACTGGTATCATTTGTGTATATTGACAAAAGTGTTTGGTTGCTCAGTATAGCAATATAATGAGCTAAAATAAACCTTAACATACAGTTGCTTCCAACAATAGTGACTTTGGATCATGGAAGATGGAATGAGGAAATTATATTTGTTACCATTTCGTTACTGAAGTTCAGATCATTGTTTAAGAAACAAACCATAAGTCCTGATGAACACTTAATTTGTGGTATTATTGAATGAGGCTACATAGTCACATTTGTTGCATTTTCATGGCTACAAATGTGAATACATGATATGACAATTTGTGGAAAAGCTGGAAACATATTACTCTTTATTTCTTTTATTTGCTTGAGTTTTTGATTTTTAATGAAAAATATCCATTTTGTCACTCCCTGTGGTTCACTATCAAGGACGTCAACTTCTGCCATTTGATTGAATTTTTGTCTTCTGCAGAAAGTGGTGCCATTCAAGTTTCCAGCAGCAGCATTTGTTACAAATTTTTTGATGTTGACTGTGCCTTTTGAAGCATTAGCAGAAACATGTGAGGCTGAGAACTCTGTTTTCAACATGCCTCTACTTCTCTCTGTAGCTCTTATAGGGGCTACTGTTGGAGGTGAGGTTACTTGAACATCACAATGACCTTGTTTCAGTCTCTGGACTGAAGTTTACACTGAAAATTTTCGTATTTGTGCTTGGAATGGTTACAGATCATTACTGAAAGGGTAATGTTTTCCTCTTTCATTACACTTGTTTATGTGGTGCATGCATGCAAAGGCATCTGGAGCATAAACATTAAGAGTTGCCACATCCTAAATGCCCAAAAGCACAAACGGCATAATATCCAGGTTCCTGACCTGCACTCCCAGTCAGAAGCCTGAGGCATAAGCCTCAGGTACCACATCGTGGATGCCCTAAAGGCACAAACAACATAACATGAAGGTCTCATGGCCTGTGCACCTAGTCTTAAGTCTTAGGTGCAGAGCACTTTTGAGTTGAACCAAAGTGTTACCTTAGACCCGTGGCCATGTCTCAAGGGATTTTTCGTTCTTTTTTCCATATTTCATCAATTTTTTCCTTTCCTAGCCCATAGCAGAAGTTACATTTGGGGTGTAGGGATATTAAAATAATTGGAAGAAAATTCTTCTGGCACACCTTATTTCTTTTGCGTCCTTGACATTTTTCTCTAACACTTGACAAAGCAAACTATCCACTCACGGGAGATATGAAATCATGTTATATTTCCTTGTCTGCATTTGGCACTGAAACCACTGTCTTACAGGATTGCTTGCCCGACAGAGGAGAGGAGAATTGAAGCGTTTGAATGATCAGCTGCGCCAGATCAATGCAGCACTGCGAAGGCAAGCAAAGATAGAGTCATACGCCCCCAGATTAAGTTACGCTCCAGTTGGTAGTAAAATACCAGAGAATGAAGTAATTGTAGATTCAAGAAAGCATGAGTTGATTTCACATTTGAAAACTGGAAAGAATTTCCTAAGGAATCAATATCCAGAAAAGGCATTTGTGGAGTTTAAGGCAGCTCTTGAGCTCGCCCAGAGTCTAAAAGATCCCATTAGGGAGAAAAAAGCTGCTCGAGGCTTAGGTCTGTACCTTTACCCATCATTTGCCTTCTATCTTTGTATTTTAGCTAGTATGTTATTTAACCTAATGATCAAACAAAGGGATATAGCATTCATCAAAAAAAAAAAAAAACAAAGGGATATAGCAAAGATAGAATCATGTCGCAACATGAGTAGTTTTTTATTTTTTATTTGGCAAAAAACGTGAGGTGGTTTAATTGGTAGCATTTTATGTAGTGTCCAGTCCAGCAGCAGTACATAAAGCATGGGTGGCTGAATGTTTGGTCAGTTTAGAATAAGCAACAGCAAAGGCAGCAGAACTGGGACCGGCAACCAAGCCAGCCATGCTAACTTGCTGCATATTATGTTCAGGTTCCTCCGGCGTGGGTTGATTATGCTAGTATGCGGTAATCTACAATTTTCAAAAAATAGATGGATATTAGTATTACTAAAATTTAACTTGTAAAAATTTAACTGTGATTGGCTGAAACACTTGATTTTTCAAATTCCCAAAATAAAACTACACAAAAGAGTTTTCTTATATTTTCATCGAATCACATATGATATCATCTATGCCTGGAAGTCTTTTCATCATTTTGTGAGAAAAGGGTACAGTTTTACCATTGTAATAGGTAATACTTATTGTCACCTAAAAAATTACTGAAATGACCATATTTAGATGTTTTTTGATATTTCAATTTTGGGGCCATCTTTATCTTTCATGGATACATAAAGCAATACTTAACATTTATCGGAAAAAAAGAAGAAGCAATACTTAACAGGCTTGTTAGACAATGTTTGCTCTAAACCTGTGGGAATGACATAAGATATGCTATTTTCCTCTATGCTTAGGCACTTGGGGGTTGTTTAACCACAAAAGTATGTTCCGTTGTATATGAATTTCTAAATAGTGTCCATCTACCATAGACATTCTACTTTCCAATATGTAACTGTCCATAAACTGATGTTCCGCGTTCATGTGATTTTTTTTGTTTTTGTACGCTTATTTAACTGATAATTATTTTTATAGTAATTTATTATTAGACCTTATATTTGGAGCAGCCTTAGTTAAGTTAGATTGAGTTCAGGTGGGCTTTTTGTTGTAATATTCACCTTACAAAGCTAGGCTTTGGAAGTACATGAAAATTCACTGACATCTCTATGGGTTCCCTTTATGTAGAGCTTCCATTAATGTTGCAGTTCCACCATTAGGGGAGCTGAGGTTTATAAAGTAGAGATATGTTTTTAATTCTTCCACTTCTGATGATGAAATCAAGGTTGCAGCCTTCTTCTTCTTCTTCTAAAATGGAGAAAAGTTATAACTTAACTCGCTTTCTTAAATTATACTAGGGGGACACATGCGATGCCTGTAGATGATCTAGTGAGAATATGGTCTGCAATGAACCACTCTACCCAAATTCCAACATGCAGTAGTAATCCTTGTTGTTGTTTTATTTTTATTAATTCTCTACTCTTTCACCCCTATTTATGGCTCCAAGGATGGAATTTATTGATTCACTTAATAAATTATTATATCTCATAGTTATTGGTACTATATATATATATATATATATATATATTGATAGCTCTTGGTACTACATAGATGATATGTATGTATATGTATCTTTGTCTATCTTTTTAGTTTTTTTAATACTTCTTTCAGGGGCATCTCTGCAAAGGCAAGGGATATACAAGGAGGCGATAAAATATCACTCTATGGTTCTGGCGATCTCTGAGCAAGTAGGAGAGGATTCTGGCAGCACAGAAGCTTATGGTGCTATGGCAGACTGTTATACTGAGCTTGGGGATCTCGAGCAAGCAGGGAAATTCTATGACAAATACATAGCAAGGTTAGAAGTGGACTAATTTGTTCTCTGCTTCTTTTGTTCTTTTCCTTTTTGTTTTATTCATAATAATGTAGCAAGGTAGTGAAATTAATTAAGCTTTTATTTTTGGATTTGGGGATGGTTCTAGGTAATCCCTTTCTGTATTTTAAAGTCTTTTCCCATCTACCAGAAGATACTCCTTGTGGTATATTCTCCTCAATCAATTTTGGAATCATATGAATATTGTTTGACTGTATGGTTCCATTTTGGCTTATCATTGATCCATTGGTCTCCCTTTAGGTTCTTGGGTAGTTACAGTGATTTCCCTGCAGTACGGTCCGGTCTTCTTGTGCATTATGCTTTTGATAAGTCATCAAAGCAGAGGCTCACCTAATCCAAACCGTCTTATATAGCACCTAAACTTTTATTATGTATAGTTTTGGTAAATTTGTAATATCAGGACACCAGGTGTAGATGTGGAAGATTTAGTTCACCATTCATGGGTACCATCTGAGAAACCTCACAGGTCAAAGTCAACATAATCAGATTTACAGCCACCTTTTTGTTCTTATTTTTTTTGGTGGGGACAGTGGTAATTTGATGATTGAGAAAGCTGTAATATTTTTAGGAAAAGAGAAAATTGCTTTTCTTTCAGAAAAATGAAATATTGTGCTTGAGTTGTTTTAGCATGCGCCTAAGCTTGCCTGGGTGCATCTTGGCTGCTTACATTGTTAAGATCTGACAATGGAAACTATGAATGATAATGAAAGACTCCTTTGTTCCTGTAAATAGGCACAACGGTTTTTCTTCCATTCATCCAGTATTTTTTAGTTCTAATGATCTTACTAAACGTCTTAGTTAACTAGCATAACCTTTGTCTTCCATGCATTTACCGGCCTCAATTGGGATACTATATAGTCTTAAGGTCATCTTTGCTTCATTTTTCTCAATATCTCTTTAACTTCAAAAGACATAATTCTACAAAAATGTCTTTGAACTCTAATCTCAGTGATTCTATTGATTGCTCTGAAACTAACACTGCCTCTGATCCTTATTTAATTATTCAAGAAATTAGCTTTTGACATTCTTTTAATCTTGCCATTGTTCAATAAGATTATTTGATTGTATCTAATATGATCTACATTTCCTCTTTTTAATTCTGGACAAGGTTGTTTATATATTTTTTCGCCATCTTTACTACCTGACATAGATAAAGTTCATCTGCCCTTGAATTTATCATTGCTTACTGTTTTTTTTTTTTAGCTTCTTTTCTACCAATTTTTTTACATTTCTAAATTTTTCTCGTTCCTCTTTTAATTCTGGACAAGGTTGTTTACATTTTATTTCACCATCTTTACCACCTAGCATAAGATAAAATTCATCTGTCTTGAATTTATCATAGCTTACTGCTTTTTTAGCTTTTTTCTACCAATTTTTTACATTTCTAAATTTTCTCGTTCCTAATATTTTTGCCAAGCTTATGGTAAGACCTCTTAGTAACTGGTGGTTGTTTGAACTTCATCATTTACCTCCAAGTTTTTTAATGATTGATTTTTCCATTTAAACTATCTAATGACCTTTTCCTCTACATTTTCGATATAGCTAGCATCCCTGTTATGTGGAAACCTAAATCTAGGATCGTATGCAACAAAAAAGAAGAGAGAAAATAAAGCAAACAACAATCGCACAAAGAGAACAAGACGATTTTCGTGGTTCAGCTTGAAGCCTACGTCCATGGGTGAAAATGGAGAAGAGCTTTCACTATGATCGAAACAGAGATTACAATGAACAGTGCTGTGGCATGGAAACAAAAAAACCCTAATCTCCGTGGGTCAGATCCGGACCCTGAATCGGATATCTTCGCCCGTTTTTGGGTCATATTAGGGTTTTTTGGGTCATCATCCTGGTTTATATCTCGGGTTGAATACAAGACATTAACCCAACACCAAGTGATGCTTCTCAAGTTCTAGTTGAATGAAATGAGCTTCGACTTTCTACCAAAAAAGTGATGCTTCTCAAGTGCTTTTTCTATCCAGCACAAATAAAATTCTGGAGACCATCAAAGTAATCAACATTGAAAATAAATATGTTTATACCTTACAACAGATGCCAATGTTCTACAGGTACAATACATGAATATATCTATTCTATGAGTTATTTTTCTAATCCAGATAGACTGCGAAAGTTAAATCCAATTGACTAGTTATAGATCTTCATCAGGGCTGAATTTATAGTAATGAGGGGCCATCATCCACCTGATAAGCACTAACATTAAACTCAGGGTCCATTACTTCTTCAAAAATTCGTTGCTGCACACACCAAGGAAGACCAAGATTTCAAAATGATACTAGCTAGAATAAGTCATTCATCCATTTATAAGAAAGATCAAGTTTGAAATGAAGGAAGATTTCAACTACCAACCTGATTAGAAGACTGATCAACCTGCTTATAAAAAAATTTGTAAGATCATCACCTTCATCGAACAATTGGGAAAATGAAGTGTTTCCAACCTTGGAGCTGTTTTTTATCACATTAAACAGACTATCAACTTCTTCTCCAAAATCAAACCCATTTTCTTCTTGTTGTGGCAGCGATGGTGGTGCGACTGAAGGTTGTTGTTGAATCACATTGGTGGACATTGTTGGGAATTGGTTTTCGCTTGTGAACCGATTAGAAGAAGCTAGCCCCGTAGTAGCATAACCGGAATGCAATGAGGTGAATTCTGGAATTGGAGGTGATTTCCATGCTGCTGCGCTAGTCATCTTGTCCCTGCAAGTCTCATTCATCATATTGTAGCTACAATTGGTACCATTTGATGGTCCACGACTGATGGGCATTCGACTTGATCCAACTAGATCTCCAGTGCTAGTAATCTGAATTCCAGTATGATTATTATTTGTATAATTAAAGTTTGGAACCTGGTTAAGATTGCTGAATGATCCCATGCGTTCAACTCTTTGAATATTGTTGCTCTGAAGGCCCAATGCACTTAAGTTATGATCAAGAGGAGGACTAGAAAATTGTCCCGGTCTCACCTGTGGCTGTTGATGGATCATATGCACTGTGTTTGTACCACTCACAGGGCCAGTTGAAGTATCACCACATACAGACGAGCCCATTCTAATATTATGTGGTTCCATTTGGAAAGCTGAGTAGTTAGCTTCATTTTGTTGATTAGAAGATGACATTGTGGCTAGCAAAGGTTGCTTCAGCTTTTCCTGATTGCTAGTTGGAGGTGAATTTCCATTTCTTTGTTGAGTTATGGAGCAACTTCCTAGTCTTGGTTGGAATGCTGTACACGCACGCTGCTGCTCTGCGATACGGAATAATCCTCGTTGCAAGTTGAACATTAGCGAAGGATGATTTGATGCAAAACTTGATCTAAGAGCCCCGTTGGTCAATGATCTCATGAGACCTGGTTCAGCAGCAGATTGGCTTGCTTCTTTGAGCCGTTTTAAAAAGATGCGATATTTCTGCGCAATAGTATGATAGCAATAGTGATTCACATATGATAGAGCAAGCTTCACAAATATATGCTATATGAGGGATTGTTCATGGTTTGCTTCATATAGTTTAAAGAGTATCTAATGCCTATTTTGGTCTTGTATATGAAATTTTTTTTCAAAATGATGTAATAATACCATTTAATCTTTTTATTAATATGATAACATATATAACCTGTAATTATAGTAACAATATGAGAAGTTACATTTTTTTTTTGGTTTATTTGAGTATGAAGGGGTGTCTATGTCGAATTTTACCACGCTATTGCTTGCTAATCTCTATGGCCTATACCTAAGACATGATACACAAAGAGTCCAAATTCATGAATACAATTTGATGGATTTTGTGTTTTTGTCTAAGTAACCCTCTTCATAAATCTCCGTATTCATATTGTCCAGGAAATAAGGCCAGATATAATGATATGATTAACCAAACCAAGAATGAAATGAAAAATGCCATATATGGATCACTAGAGATACATTATTTTTGACAATCCACTAAATATTGTGACTGTTGGAACTTTGACAAGTTGTAGCAGCCACTTTCCAAATATATTTCGTCCTCACATTAAAATGTTGTGGTCTTAGATACTTGAATTGTAAATCGTTTTAATTTTTCTCATAGGATTCGGATTTTAATGCTTCAAAAAGCATATGAGCTTGGTTTTTTCTAGAAATTCTCAACACAACACATAAAAGTTGTAACCAAATTCTAAGTTCTTTTTAATTTGAAGTTTTTCCCTTCTAATTTTTCTGACTCCAGATAATTAGAAATGTTTTGCAATTAACAAGTAGTATCCAAGGGGTAGCTGTATGTATGCCTCAAACCCTATAACAAAAACCGTACCTGCAAATGGCTGGCAACATTTTCTCTAGTTAATTCTGGGACATTCATCAGCTCAAGTATTTTCTTTGGAACAGCCTCTGGATCAAGAAAAGAGAATCACCACAAATACCATCAGTAAATACAAAAGCAAGCACAGCAGCAAGAGAGAAAAATCAAATGAGATGCTTTGATCTTCAAGCAAGACATCTCTTACTATCAAGGCCAATCTGATCTATTGCTTCCAAGAACTTGTTGTGAAGCCCATTATGCCAAACCACCCTGAACTTCTTTTGGGTGGCTGGATCTTCTTTATCTTCCCCCCCATCTTCATTCTTCTCTTCTGGTTTTTTTCTCTTGGATTCTTGTCTCGAATTGCTTTCATTGACGGATGATGCACACTCGGTATCTTCCTCAGATACCATCTCAGGTGGTGACCCTTCTTGAGCATTACCCATCTTCTCAGATGCCATCATTTCATCTCTTCTCTTCAGCACTAAGAACTGCCAAAGGTTCTTAAGATCCTTGATAGTTAGGGGTTTCTTAAGGTAAAAGGAAGCCCCATTTTGCAGACATCTCGTCATGACATGATCTTTATCATCCACAGACATCACTGCATTACAAGATAAGTAAGAAAAATATTAGCCAAGTTGAAACCATATGGGATTGGAAGCTGGCTTAAGGGTGAAAACTTACTAACAACAGGAAGCTTGAATTCAAGCTCAATGCGCTTGAGGAGGGCAAATCCATCCATATCAGGCATGTGAACATCTGTTAGAACAATGTCGAATCCGCCTTGTCTCTCCCGAAGAGTGGACAAAGCATCCAATGCATGTTTAACAGCCACTACTAGGAAAAGGAAAAACATAGACAATCTTTAAGAAAGAAGTCCATAGGTAAGGAAGGGTTACTAACAATTCAGAGAGGAAGAGTTTAAAAGGACATCTAATTGTATTACTTCTCATGTTCAAAATTCACAAAATTTAAATAGCAAATCTGCTGTTGCTCTGTGCGGAAGCTTCTCATAGTTACCTCAAGAGGTAAGCATACTTGGTAAGAAAATCAACATGCAATACAAATAAATTATCCCTGGAAAAGATGTTACCTCAAGACTTGATCTTCTCAAAGCATGTCTATCAGTAAATATACAGTTATACACAGTGAACGATGAAAAGGCTGCCATACAATATATTTATGGAAGATTAAAAAAAATTAACAAGCACCCATAAGCCCGGTTTCCTTGTATCTTCCCAAGCCTGGATAAAGTAGGAGGGTTGCATCAAGTTGAAAGCCGGCATAAAAACCCACTCAAACCATTTAAACATGAATCCTGAAATTTTTTTATTGTTGTACCATCCTGGAGGGGGCAGAGGTAGAGAAAGATACAAGAAAACTAATCTGTAGAGCCCATATCACGGTAGTGAGGAATCTCAGCTTAACATTCCAGTAAAATGGAAAAATAAAAAGAAAAATTTGATAGAAATATCCATTATATTCTTAAAATCAAAGAAGAAGAAGAAGAAGATAAGCATGGATTCTCCAACTCTATTGCTTTGAATGATCTTCCACTTTTACTTCCCACAATAAACACATCCGAACATGGAAATACAAATTTTGTAACCGATTAAAAGTACGCATGCAAAACCTCAGATCAAACAGCTCACGAGTTATGATTTGCAGACCCAAATATTAACAAAAAAACAATGAAATCTCCAATGGATTACCTTCATATTCGCATGTTCGGAGCATTGTTTCAACAATCTTAAGGCATGCGATATCATCATCCACAGCCAAAACGCGGACACCAGCAGGAAAGGCTTTAGTACTGCTCGACTGGGCTGGAGGAACTATCCCCTTATCCATGTCCATACTCAAAGAGTGAAGAAGATATATTAGGACAGACAAAGGAGAATAAACAGAAAGATGACAATGCAACACCTGCAGACAAGGTGGCTTATATAGAGAAAGAGTTTGTAAAGAAAGCTATAACTATTATATCAAATGGGCACCTGATTTTTGGTTTTAAATTTGAGTTTCTTTCATTTTAAAGCATTAGTAAGAGTCTGTAAGAAGATAAAAATAGACTAAAATATAAAATTTATATAGAGAATTAGGTTATGAAGGCGTGCAATTGCACCCCTAAAATCGGACCGAATTACTGAGGAGGACGTTGTCATATAAATTTGTCATTTAAAGCATTCACTCAAAATAAAATGTTCATGTATCTGAAAAGATTGGCAAAATCTTTCATGTTTTAAATTTTTTGTTGCCATTCTTAGGATTATTCCTTATATAGGCAGTTGTCTGCTACACGGCATAGTTAGTCAAACTATGAACCTCCTATCTTCTCTTGCTATCTCTGTAATTAAACTAATCAGATATTGTTAATCGTGATTAGGGGGTACTATGTTCATTTAAGAGCGGTAGGCTCACATGATGGGGTCTTAGTGAACTAGTTTATTTGTTAAATTGTTGATATAGTTAAACTTGATTGGTTTGCAAGCTACCATTTAAAGTGAACGTACAAGCTCTAACATTACAACCTGCAATCCCAAGGGATCCTCTCCTGCCCACAGATTACATCAGCAGCGTTCATGCAGGGAGGACCGCCGCAGGATTTCTAGTACTGGACCTCTAAGACAATTTAGTGTGCTAGCTCACGAGCCATTGTATGTATCAGAGCTTTGAAAACGGGACCAGGTCGGACGATTCGATCTGCTTTAACCTGAACCGGAACCCTGAACAGTTCCATAGAAGCTTAAAACTGTAATCTCCAAAAACTGCACATAACTGGACAAAACTGATGAGAACGGGCCGATTTTTTCGAACCCGCTTCTAAAATAACCAATGGTTTTTTTATTTTTATTTTTTTAGCAAATTAAGAAAAAAAAAAATAGAAATATGTCTTTCCAAATTCCAATTCCACTTTCCATGAATTGTTTTTATTTTTAGTTATTTTATTCCATTTGTTGGTGTGTCTAAAAATTAAAAAGCTGGTCATAAGCCTTCTAATGCATTATGATTTTTTCTATTTTATGGTATTTTATTACATTTTAATTATTTAAAGCGAACCACGTTCAGTTAGATCATGTAAAGCAATGGTCGAACCCGGTTAGACCTGAACCATTCACCATACCGGTTCTCAAAACTATCGTATGTATGTATTGAGAAATTAAAATAAGAACATGACAATAACGTTACATTAACTGAAATTCCCTTGCAAAAGATTGGTTGGCCATCTTTATTAACCAGAGATCTGTGTATGAAAGACTGGTTTGTCATCTTGATTAAGAAAATGCAATCAATAGAAACATGCCTTTCGATAGAGGAAGAATCCTTCCCTGCCCAAAGATTAATCTGTTGGGGTAGGAGATGGACCCTTACTCCAGAAAAGTGAAAATTCAATATTTTGGGGGTATGTGTCACGTCTCCTGTCCTCACAGATTAGGTTCGATATCGTGGATGCTTCAATTTAGAACAGGAGAGAGTATACGAGGTTAACTAGAGAAAGTAGATGATCTACAGCAACTAGATGTCAGGCCAAGAAACAATAGGCTTCCGGGGCAAATGCCATGGTTCATGTCCATGAAAAGGATAAAGAGAAAAATGCTCTTATAATTAGCGATGATTTGTCTAATTGTGCTCTAACTACTTATAATTTTCTTAAATGCCAAGGATAAATGTATTTGCTGGTATTTGAAATCATACTAAAATGCCTAGAAGATTTATCACAAAGTTTTATGTACATTTGTTTCTCTTTTCTTTAATTACATTTAGCAATATGTAAATTAAGTTTCTAAACATAGCTAGGGAAGATAACCATATCAAGGGGTAGATTCATCCTTATCCATGCCAGGCAAAAGAATTAAGGCCATTATATGAACTTTAATATAACCAACCAATTTTCCTTATTTTGACATAGCGTGAACCATTTGTTCAATTGGATTAATTTGCATTAAATTTGGCACTTTGGCATCCTAATTTATAATTGGAAACAAATGTTCTGTGATGAAAATGTGTATGTGAGTCTCCGTAAGCAACTATAAGATGACACGTGGTGTGTTCGGGTTAAAAACATCCAAAAAAGTGCTCAGTTGAAAAATTATGTGTCCAAAAAGAGGAACCAAATTCAAAAGCATATCATATGTCATCTGCTGCACATCTATATAGAGGGTTTTTCATCACAGATAATCATTCTCCTTTAAAATTTCCTCCAAGGCTTGCCCAATTGCAATTTTAAAGGAAAACGTATGGGAAAGATGATGGAAAAATAAATAATAATAATAATGACGATGATGATGACGAAAAAAAATTGAAGAAATGCAACCTTAATGGCAATGGTCTATGGTGGTTTTTCAATTAATCATAAGACAAACCTAGGTGTTCATTATATCTCCAATATCCGGTATTTTTTTTATGTATTGCAATAGATTGAACTTAACAAATATTATTTCAAGAAAAAGTACATATGATAACAAAAATAAATAACAACATATATGGAAACAAATCTTCAACCCTAAACCCTATACCCTAACGATATTAATAAACAACAATACTACTGGAGAACGTTATATATGCAAGGGCGCCTACATGCACATGCATGGGTGCACACAAGAGTAATTTTCTTAGTCAAGTGAATAATTTAGCTTGTATTGATTGAAAAATAATTTAGAAAGCTTGAATATATGCAATTTTATTTACAGTAATCTATATTTTTCAACCGTTTGTGTGACAAACCTAACCATTGGTTTTGTATTCTAATATCCAGTATTTTATTACTTATTGCAATATTTCTTAAGCAATATTATTCTAAATGGAACTATGGATGAAAGTGTGTAATTTGCATTACGACAAGAAACCATAAGCAAGAAAACCATGATTAATCTAAATTCAATCCGAAGATTGTCAAGAATAAGGTCCAAAAAATAATTAAAATAATAATGAAGCATTGACCCGACGGAAGCGGGAGAGACCGGAGTGGACAATATTTCATCATCATCAGAGGCAGACTGAGTGAAAAAGTCGTCATGTGCGTTTTCGAGGGAAACGGTGCCCATTAGGGAGGAAGAATGAGAAATCGAAGGCCAGTCAGGAATAGGTTGAAAAGATGAATGAAGTTCGTTGAGAACCTTGTGGATGACCTAGTCGATATAAGAGGGTTCTTTACAAAGGATATCAGCAGCTTTTAGTTGGTTAAGAAATGAAGGATAAAGAGGAATAGGAAGAGGATGAAGATGAATGTCTTTAGGGGTGCGAGGAATTGAATGAGAAAAGATGAAAGGATGGGCGGATTTGGATGGAGGCGAGGGCGGTTGAGTCTGGATAGAAGCGGGACCTTTTCCCTTAGATGAAACAGGTTTTGCTTTTGAAGATGAAGAAGCCTGAGGAGAATCTCTTTGAGGTCTTTGAGTCGAAGGAGGTTAAGGAGAAGAAGGAAGGGTCACCTTTGAAGTGTGAACAAGACAAATGTTGAATTTGTCCCACCATTTTTGGTAGAGTTGTCTCTTGAGACAAGGGGGAGGAGAGACAGAGTCTATTTCGTATTCCCATTTGATAATCCACAGAAGATTATGAGAAGAGAAGATAAAGGTGGTGACCAGTGGTTTGTTCAAAAAGCTATATTTAGCTTGATATTGATTGTGGAGCGGAACCAGAGGAGGATGAAGAATAGCCTCGGTTGCTCCAAAAATATCCCACCAATTGTGAAACCAAGAGGAGAAGGCTGAAACAAAAGAGTCATCAAAAGAGAGGAACCAAGTGTGCTTGAGTTTGTGGTTTTGATAAAAAAAAACACTTGCTCCAATGCCTGGTCGTAATTGAAATAATTATACCAGATATTTCCAGCAAAATTTCAATCTTGTAGTCTTTTAGATTTGTGGAGATAAATCATCTCTCTTTCTCAATCTTGGACAAATAAGATCTTTAAGATCTAAAATTTTGAAAATGCGTATTCACTTGAAGTTTTATTACTTAAATGGTGAGTAAAGTGAATACTTCCAGTTTCTTGTAGAATTTATTCAAAATATTCTCTGTGACGGCCAGGTGCCATGGGGATCAGATGTTCACCTTGAGGGAGATATTTCAGGATGATGTCCCTTAGCTCCAATCGAATATCAGTTAGTTCTAGAGGAAAGATCTGAAGAGAATACTACTTTCGATATATGGTAGATTTTACTACCATGCCATCAGACTAGATGGTTTTGGATAACTTTGAGTCATTGTCTTCGACCACTATTTTTCTTTAGGATGGCCAGACTGACTAGGGCTACGTCTTTGAGACATTGTTAGTGTTTCCCTGCAGAAACTCATGAGAAAGATAGTTAGGGAGTACATTATCAGATCCTTTTATATATTCAATATCGAATTCAAAGGCTGATAAAATAGCTTGTCATCTTGCAAAGATCTGTTTAGAGGCTAAATTTTTAACATCCTTTTGAAGGATAAATTTAGCAGATCGGCAATCTATTCGTAAAAGGAATTTTTGATTTATTAAATCAGATTGAAATTTGTTCACACAACTTACAATGGAAAGAATTTCTTTTCTGACAGTGGAATATTTTACCTGTGTAGGATTCCAGTATCCTGAGTGAAACATAATTAGCTCTTCTTTAGAACCATTTATCTGTTTAAGGATTCTTCCATATCCTTTATTCGAGGCATCAGTCTCAATAATTTTTGAAAGAGCTGGATTAGCTATGGAGAGGCAGGGTAAGAGTTTTACTCTTGATTTAATTCGTTGAATGGCAGC